>JAMPIV010010678.1:0-54300 GCA_024509875.1 Oreohelix idahoensis
ATGCCCCAAAAGACGAATGCAGACAGATTGACTCGGATAAGCTAAATAGGAAGAGCGAACCATAGCAAAACATCAGAAAAATTATACACAGTAATGCGACTGAATGTCTACTAAAGGAAAACAAACGAAATTTCACATGACACCATAAGCGAACCCCGAAAATTCGCCAGCGGCGATTTAGACCAAATCAAACCAAACGAAATTTATCGCTCGCCATTGCTAAGAAAAGCATCCCGCCACCTACTTAGATACTATATTTCACACGCAGAAGATTCAGGCCGAGTGTGATCAGAGAAATACGATTATATGGCCACCAAGTTAGTTTACTATATTTTGTACATTATTCATATATTATATCTTTACTTCAGTCAGATAATAGATACCATATATACCATAATTATAAACAATGTAAATATCCGTCACGTTTTATTATAATATTATATTTCATACTCATAAGTACAGGTTGCAATAAACACCAGGCAGAGAATATTATATTTATAAGATTGCACAGTTTCCAGTAACTTTAACGAAGTAAATACAAGATACTTTTATTTGGCCTCTTACATTACCTGTTAACCGTGCAGTAAACACCGCGCATTCATTCATCATAGTGATAGAATTTCACATACAAGAACACGCTACAGGCGTGACATAGATTACGGGGTACTTATAAGGGTTCGTTATTTTATCCATCGCAGTGGTAGAGACAGGGACCATTTGAGATAACTCAACCTTCGTCTACTACTTTGTTGGCGTTAATTACGGGACAACCTAAAAGAGTAGAGCCGACCAGAGATACTGCGACGACACGCATCTCACAGATAATTAACGGCACCAAACCTACCCATACTCTACGGGGGTTAGAAAGGAATTTGCCAGGCGGTGAAGGAGCTTTCTATCATCGACCACCCACACAGAAATGTAAGCAGACAATACCCAGAAGGATTGCTGCATTACTAAGAGCTGTCCACGTGAATTTATGATCAGAAGTTGCAGGAGCAAAACGGACGATCTTTACCAACAAGTGCTTTTGAAAAATCTTGATCAGAAGTGGTAAGAGCAGACGGACGATCTTGTAAACCGAGTGCCTACAAAATGTATCGAGATCTTACATTACCTGCAGTAAATGGACAGATTCTCCCCTAAAAACTGATGGGCAAACAAATTCCACTATATACCAGATTTCACCATCATCACCACCTGAGGAAAATATCTTCACCACACATGGACATCTGCATATCAGACCAAGTCTCCACCGCGTTTTAACATTGCTTCAACAACAACCTAGTAACAAGCCACCTCAGACGCGCGTGGCAATGTCAACACTCGCTTTGTGAAGAACAAAAGAACAGGCCATCGACACCTGACGAAATAAAGTGGACCGTCCCAGTATTATTGAATGCAGACAAAGACTGGTCCATTGTATACAAATACCCAGGAGTTATATCGACAGTCAGTCAGAGACCCGAAACAAGATATCCTTTTGTTAGTATTTAGGACTCACTTACATCCATCATCATCATCGCCGAGTATAGTCTTAAGATTCATTTGTGTAATTTGCATTAACTAATATCTTTCTTCACAGGGATAGTTAATGTCATTCCTAGTTGCATTTGTATTAGTGTAACTGAATGTTGTTTTATTTCAGTAATTCAATAAATGTTGTAGTTGTGTTTGCTTTACCAACACACGTTAATTACCTATATAGAGAAGGAAAGAAAGTGTGCGAAAGAGACATACATTTCTTCCTTTCTTCCTCTTCTGTTCACTCAGTGTAATAGGGGAGGTGAGGGCTCGTTAGCATTATAATATAGAGAGGGGGATAGAAGGGTAGGAGTTACAGTGTCACGAGATTCAGAATCACTGGGACTACCTGCTGGGAACTTATAACAGTCTTAAATTCACCTTCTCCACTCCTGCTGCCTATTCTCAACCAGTTGCTAGGCAAATCTGATCCATTGACAAAGCCGGCACCACACAGATAACTCTCTTTGGTTAGCCTTCGGGATAACCCTGTGACATAAGTGGAGGCTACAGTCCGGAATATACCTTGGGACTTACGCTAGACTAAAACATGAAATAATTCTTTTTTGCACATTTTGTATAAACCTATTCACAGTCTTCTATACTGTTCCTTATTCTACTTAGGTAGAGGGAGAGAATTTCAAAGGCAGTAGATCACAAACTGAGGAAAGAACAAGCAGGATTTAGAAAGAACAGGAGATGTGTAGATCATATATTCACTCTCAGGAACATTATAGAGCAGTGCTCAGAATGGCAAAGACAGCTTTACATTAATTTCGTTGATTTTGAAAACGCTTTTGACAGCATACATAGGGACAGTTTATGGAAAATACTGAGGGCTTATGGAATTCCAAGCTGCATAGTGTCAATCATAAAAAGCCTCTATGCAAACTTTACGTGCAGTGTTGGGCAGAGCAGCCTTACCTTTGAGGTGAAGACAGGAGTACGACAGGGATGCCCCTTATCAACCACTCTATTTTTAACAGTCATTGACTGGGTGATGCGCCAGACAACAGAGGGCAGTCCAAGAGGAATAAGATGGACAACATTTTCTACATTGGAAGATTTGGAATATGCAGATGACATTGCACTACTAGCACATTCACATCAACATATCCAGGAAAAAACGGAGAGACTTAAAAAGTTTAGCCAGCATGTGGGCTTGAACATCAATTTAAAGAAGGCTGAGGTAATGACGCTCAATGTGAAAAACCCTGAGCCCATATCAGTAAGGAATAAGCAATTGGTACAGACAGATACCTTCACATACCTAGGAAGCATAGTAACACAAGACGGCGGGGCAGGCAAAGACATCAACATCAGAATGAATAAGGCAAGAACAGCCTTCTTTAGCCTAAACAACATCTGGAAGTCCTCCCAATACAGCACAAGCACAAAATTAAGATTATATCAGAACTGTGTGCTTTCTGTGCTTCTCTATGGTGCGGAATGCTGGAGAGTTACAGAGAAGGAAATGTCGAAATTGTCCTCTTTACACACAACATGCCTAAGAAAAATTCACCGAATCTTTTGGCCGAATACCATCACTAACCAAGATCTGCTTACTCATAGCAAGCAAGAGGACATGCACACCATCATAGCTGGCAGACGCTGGAACTGGGTTGGCCATGTCCTCAGAAGAGACCCTGATGCCATCACAAGAACAGCTATGCTTTGGACCCCTGAAGGAAAACGAAAAAGAGGCCGACCAAAAACAACCTGGCGGAGGACTGTGGAGGCTGAGATGCAAAGAATGAACCAGAGTTGGGGCACTGTACGACGGATGGCCACCGACCGAGCAAAGTGGAATCAATTTGTTGCTGCCCTACAAGACGCCACTAGGCGTGATGACCACTGACTGCTTTGACGGTCGGCGGTTAAGGAGCAAAGAAGGAGAAGAAGAGGGAAAGAATACATATTAGAATATAAGATAACTAGATATTGAAATTAAATTAGATTAGATATTCATATTATATTAAATAAGACATTGACATATGTTAGAATATTACACCATATTACTTTATATAATACTTAAGTACTGCATCTAGTTACCAATATTGATTTGTTGTCATCATTATAAAGTTACCTGAACTTTCAGTATACGTGTAGTACCAAGTGGGTCTCTGACAATAGGCATTGTTGAAGTCGGACGCATTGAACGAGCGACCCGACATTGTGTAGTCCTTTTGTTCACGAGTGGACAATAGCGGCTAAGCCACTCAGACGAAACATTTTTTTATTGTTTTCTTGGTAGGCAGACTGTTTATGGTCAGGGCTTTGTAATATTGTCTTTTATCTGTACGGGTGTAAAGGTTATAGCGAAGTATACGGGAAACTTTGTTGTAGTTTCTCCCTTATGCCAAGGGCAAGTTTTTTTTTCGCTCTAAATTCTTTTCTCTCACATAAGTTTGAGTAGCGATAGGCAGATTGAATTCTAGATTGACCATGGCAGATTGGTGGCAGATTCGCACGGCAGCTTTTCAGGAAGCGATGAATTTAAAACTAGAGAAAGCAGAACTTATGGAATATGTGGAAAAAATGTTAACTGCGCACAAAGCAGAGCAAGGGAGAAAAGACAAAATTGCAGCGCAAGAGAGAAAAGATCGACTGGCGGTAGAAGTAGAGCAAAGAAGATTGACGTTAGCAGAGAAAAATGAAGAGAGAGAAGCCGAGCAAAGGAGAATCAAGGCAGAGAGAGAGGCTAAAGATAGGAGAATCGAGGCAGAGAGAGAGCACGAACTTCGGATGAAGAGGTTGCTTATAGCATATGAACAATCCACAAAAGTTAAACCAGAAATATTTATTTCGGCCCATAACGGGGCAAGCGAGCTAGTACCTCGCCTAGAAGACCCTCCATCTTTGCATTCCATTGCGTCATATGCAAAGAAATCCACATGGAAAGCTAAGGACGAGATGGCAGAAACCGTCAATCATCGGCACACGGTTGCGTGTGAACAGAACCGAAATGACCAGACCTCTATGGGCGCCTCTGAACCACAACTGCAGGGTTCACCGGGCCCGCTTTCCTTGGGCGTGATGGATTCAGTGGATTCCAGACACCTCTGCAGAGATAACGGAAAGTTATTAGAAAGCACAGAAGGGCCTACTCTAATTGCAACCGGTACCTTCGATGGATCTTGCAATGGGACTTTGAATAAAACAATTTCACCTGGCATCACCGGGAAGAAGAAAACAGGCACATGTCTCCTGACATCAGGAGGACAACTATTACCTCACTCCCCCGGCCTTTCTAAGTGGAAAGAAGCGACCGGAGAGGGGCGGGCATTTGCTGTTATCCATGGAGAAAGACAGATGCCCAAGTCGCCTAAGTCTGCCTTTCCCCCGGACGTGGGAAAGCCAGATCCTACCATTTTTAAAACTTACGGAGAGAAATGTGTGCCTTTAGAAGGGATAACAACACATACTATTATCGGGACAGGGTGGACGACGGACACAGATGCACCCCCGACTCTCTTCAAAAGGAGGTAGAAGAGGATTACAAGAAAAACAGTGTGGCAGAGCCGGCGGGGATACAGCAGCTCAACACCCACGGGACTCCGATTATATATGGAGGCGAGATAAAAACTAAGCGGATAGACAGAAGGAAAGACACCAGGCGACACAAGAGGAAACAGCTTGGTGTACGCGCTTTATGCAAGGCACAGTGCCAACGCACGAAATTTACAACACACTGTACACGTTATAAAAGGACAGATGGGTTGCACCGCATCTTGAAGTATGACCACTCCACGGGCAAGATGCACAAGATACGTAATAAGGACAAACAATGGCCAACTTTGATCCGTCGTCGGATTCAAAGATTGGTTAGCAAGAGAAAGAAGTGGGGAAACATTGTTTATGTGGACAGAACGAAGAAAGACACCCAGAAACTTGAGGTCAGTCAGAATGGGTCACTCAAGAGAAAGAAGAGGTTTAAACCTGGCAACGAATATTACCAGGACGCTAAGGAAAAAGGGTGGAGAAGGAAAAGTGATCTTTCAGGGACGGCAACTAGCGCCCGGATTCTCTCGGAACGCAAATTTGTCAATGGAGAAAGAGTGGAAGAGGTATTCGATTCCAGGCTGGAATTCGATTCGATATTCAGGTCAAGACTGGTTAGACCAGAACAATTGAGTGATGGAACTGTGGAAATTCTGTTCACATTTAACGGCGATCCTCCAATGAGGGATGCTATCGCCCGGACTCCCATTGAAGGCAGATGTGTCAAGGGAGAACTACGATCAGCAGTCTTAAATGATCAAACGGATGAATTCATGATAGGCTACAAATATGTGGGGTTGGAAGGCACTCGGCAGTCAAGAGTCACAGCTGCAGGGCAGACACGTGAACAAACGAAGGAGAGTAGATAAGGAGACGAGTTTGACTTCCATCCGTAAGAGCTGAGACAAGCTCACAAGAACGACGAATCGGTAGAACCTTGTTTTAAGAAGAGACTGAAGGGGGACAATCCAGCGCAACCATGAGACTGCTTTAAACAGCAAGGACAACTCATTAGGAAAGTAGGAAAGCGCGGATATGAGTATAAGCACGATATAGATTTTATATCTTATGTATGGGACATGCTAGTAAATCTAGTGGTCAGGTCAGACAATACATCACTACGCAAAGAATCACCTACCATTATTATGGGCAGGGAATCGCAAGGGACATGGATCGATTTATCAAATCATTCCTTGAATGCCAGAGAGGGGCAGTAAATCATGAGAAAACGGAGGAAGCCACTAGTAAGGTAAACAGACCACGTATGAGGAAGAGGAGGCGTCAACATGACAGAGAATATAATACGAATGGTCCCAGATGTGAGATAGAGATAGGAGCACACGTTTTACTGTTTATGCTTAGCAAACAGAATAGGTTACAGACTGGATGGCACGGGCCATACGCAATGGTCGAGAAGGCATCTCGAACCAATTATAAGATTCCAATGGAGAATCAGCGGGAAATATATCATATTATTCGGCTAAAGAGATAATTAGACAGACACATAACTGAAGCGGCCAACTTCAGGACACGAGCAGCCACACAGCATTTGAATAAGGGAAATCCGAATTCAGTACTGCAGCCCAATGCGGCTAGACAGTCATCTGCAGGCGTGCAGAAAATCACAGCCAGATTTACGAACCTAGCCGAGCAGGGGCGACAACTCTTGGCCACGGCCACGACATTGAAACAGGAAATGGAGCAGCTCTTTATAGCTGATACAGGAGAAGCAACTGAGGAAGATTGCGAGGAGAATGATTTGGACAAGGAGAAGGATGGTGGAAACGAGGAAGATGAGGAGGATAGTAATAGCGAGAAGATAACTACAGCCGACAATAGGGAATGTAAAATGCATCCTGACTCGCAGGAGTCTTCGCAAGCTAAGACTTGGTGCGGGGGACATATGTCACGGGACGCGAGTAAGTCGGCATTTCAAATCCTAAGACCGATTGCCAATATTTTGTCGGTAAATTTCTCACGGAATGAGAAGGCAGTCGGTTGTGTATACTCATTGTCTGCACCAGACATCGTTTGTCAACAGTCATGGGAAATCCACCAATTTTACAGGGAATGTTTACATAACAATAGACAGCGCTCGGCGTGAGCCCTGTAAACGCAACAACATTCACCTGGAATGCTTTCACAACAGGGGGACATTACATCAACAGACTATCGAGGTAATCGACCCTAAGTCTCGGACGTGTTTACCCAAGGCCAGTAATCTGCAAATATTATTTCGGCTTGTAACAGAACATAAAGGTGGTCAGTCGGACTTCACGGATAATACTGAAGTAACGGAGACACAACGTCGGGGCGAAAATCAATATGAAAGAATAAATAACAACATGAAATGAGTAAAGAATACAAAGACGATATCAACACTGCACATGCCCCAAAAGACGAACGCAGACAGATTGTCTCGGATAAGCTAAATAGGAGAGCGACCATAGCAAAACATTACAGAAATTTTACACAGTAATGAGGACTGAATGTCTGACTAAAGGAAAACAAACGAAATTTCACATGACACCAGAAGCGAACCAAAAAAATCGCAAGCGGCGATTAGGACCAAACAAAACCAAACGAAATTTATCGCTCGGCATTGCTAAGAGAAAGCAGTCCGTCAACCTACTTGGGTTCTAGATTTCACGAGGAAGATTTCAGGACGTGTGTCATTGAAATTCGTTATATGGACACCTAGGTTAGTGTAATATAGTTTGTACCTTATCATTATTATATCTTAACTTCAGTCAGATAATAGATACATATTTTCCATAAATATAACAATGTAAATACCCGTCACGTTTTATTATAATATTATATTTCATACTCATAAGTACAGGTTGCAATAAACACCATGCACATAATTATTATATTTATAAGATTTATAAGATGGAAAAATATAGATAATATGTGACACTCAGAACAGAAGCAAAGAACAAAGTGCTAGCAGCAAAACATAAGTCCTGGGAAGAATTTGGAGAAAAGCTAGAAAAAGATGCACAAGAAAACCAGAAATTGTTCTATAAGACCCTAAAGAACATGAGAAAGGAAAAACAAAGCGCTCTCAAATTTATAAAGGACAAGCAAGGCAAATTGCTTTCTGTCCCGAAGGAAGTAATGGAAAGATGGAAAGAATATTTCTCAGAACTCCTGGATGGTGAAGCATCAGAAATGATAACCACTAGGACAGAAGAGAAAACCAATGATGGTGAAGATGACATAAAGATGGAAGAACTGAAGGCAGCACTGGAGAAAATCAAGATGGGCAAAGCAGCAGGGCATGATGGTATAACACCAGAAATGGTTAAGTACATGGGAGCATCAGGCGACCTATTACTCTTAAGTGTTCTACAGGCAGCGTGGTACAACAAGACCATACCAAAGGATTGGGAGATTGCCATCATAACACCAATTTTCAAAAAGGGTGACAATCGACAGTGTGGAAACCATAGAGGCATATCCCTTCTCAGTGTCCCTGGTAAAATCTACTCTAGAATCCTAGAGCAGAGACTCCGACGCCTAGCTGAGCCACAATTGGATGAGGTTCAGTGCGGATTCGGAGCGAAGCGAAGTACTCAAGACCTAATCTTCACACTCAGACAGCTGAGTGAAAACGCCCTTGAGTATAAGAGTGACATCCATCTTTGTTTCATAGATCTGGAAAAGGCGTTTGACAGGGTCCCCTGGAGCAAACTTTGGGATTGTTTGGCAAGGAAGAACATTCCAGCACCTCTGATTCATGCTATACAGAGCTTCTACAAGTCTTGCAGAAATTATGTGAGGACAGCAAACTATAAGTCGGAAGAGTTCAGGACCACCACTGGTGTAAGACAAGGTGATATCCTGTCAACTTACCTTTTCATACTCCTCATGGACGATGTCATTAAGGCATGTAAAGAGAGAACAAGAAAGTATTCAGTGGGGTACTGGAAGATGCGACAGGTCTGTATTTCGGAGCTGGCATTTGCTGATGATTTTGCCCTGACTGCTAAATCAGAGGCATGTCTCCAATTCAACCTGCAAGTCTGGAAGGAAGAGCTGGAGAAGAGAGGGATGGTCATAAGCAGCTCTAAAACAAAATCCATGGTGATATCTCGAGAAGAAAGAAGACATCAGATTAAGCTGGGAGAACAGTTCCTGGAGATGGTAGACGACTTTAAATACCTCGGAGCTATTATTGACCGAAAGGGAGGCATCAAAGAAGAGTTGGCCACTCGAAAAGCAGCAGCTGGGAGACTTTTTCAGGCCATAAATCAATGATTCCTCAGCAAGACAGAGGTTGGTAAGAAAACGAAGATGGCTGTATACCGTCCACCTATGTCCCAGTCTTGACATATGGATGCGAGTCATGGGCAATGACTACAACCCACAAAAGCCAGACCCAAACCTCAGAAATGAGGTATCTGAGGAAGGTGGTTGAAGTAACAAGAAGAGACATGGTACGCAACCAGACGATACGTCAAGGCCTTAAATCCCACCACTGCAGACCCAAGTAGAACAGTCCCAACTAAGATGGTTTGGCCATGTCTGCAGAATGGGAGAAGATCGGCTACCACGACAAGCATGGGAAACAAAGAGCAAAGGATCCAGACCCCCAGGACGACCCAGAGTCCGCTGGGAGGACAACATTAGACAATCTTTGAAGGACCGAGGACTAGAATGGAACCAGGCCAGGAGGAAGACAGCCGATAGGATAGTCTGGCGCTCTCTCTTCCAAACCTCTACACCTCACAGTAGAAGGGGAACGACTAAGTAAGTAAGTAAGTAAGATTGCACATGGGAGTACATGGGAGCATCAGGCGACCTATTACTCTTAAGGGTTCTACAGGCAGCGTGGTACAACAAGACCATACCAAAGGATTGGGAGATTGCCATCATAACACCAATTTTCAAAAAGGGTGACAATCGACAGTGTGGAAACCATAGAGGCATATCCCTTCTCAGTGTCCCTGGTAAAATCTACTCTAGAATCCTAGAGCAGAGACTCCGACGCCCAGCTAAGCCACAATTGGATGAGGTCCAGTGCGGATTCCGAGCGAACCGAAGTACTCAAGACCTAATCTTCACACTCAGAAAGCTGAGTGAAAACGCCCTTGAGTATAAGAGTGAGATCCATCTTTGTTTCATAGATCTGGAAAAGGCGTTTGACAGGGTCCCCTGGAGCAAACTTTGGGATTGTTTGGCAAGGAAGAACATTCCAGCACCTCTGATTCATGCTATACAGAGCTTCTACAAGTCTTGCAGAAAATATGTGAGGACAGCAAACCATAAGTCAGAAGAGTTCAGGACTACCACTGGTGTAAGACAAGGTGATATCCTGTCACCTTACCTTTTCATACTCCTCATGGACGATGTCATTAAGGCATGTAAAGAGAGAACAAGAAAGTATTAAGTGGGGTACTGGAAGATGCGACAGGTCTGTATTTTGGAGCTTGCATTTGCTGCTGATGTTGCCCTGATTGCTAAATCAGAGGCACATCACCAATTCAACCTACAAGTCTGGAAGGAAGAGCTGGAGAAGAGAGGGATGGTCATAAGCAGCTCTAAAACAAAATCCATGGTGATATCACGAGAAGAAATGGACATCAGATTAAGCTGGGAGAACAGGTCCTGGAGCAGGTAGACGACTTTAAATACCTCGGAGCTATTATTGACCGAAAGGGAGGCATCAAAGAAGAGTTGGTCACTCGAAAAGCAGCAGCTGAAAGACTTTTTCAGGCCATAAATCGAGGATTCCTCAACAAGAGAGGTTGGTAAAAAACAAAGATGGCTGTATACCGCTCCACCTATGTCCCAGTCTTGACATATGGATGCGAGTCATGGGCAATGACTACAACCCACAAAAGCCAGACCCAAACCTCAGAAATGAGGTATCTGAGGAAGGTGGTTGAAGTAACAAGAAGAGACATGGTACGCAACCAGACGATACGTCAAGGCCTTAAATCCCACCCCCTGCAGACCCAAGTAGAACAGTGCCAACTAAGATGGTTTGGCCATGTCTGTAGAATGGGAGAAGATCGGCTACTACGACAAGCATGGGAAACAAAGAGCCAAGGATCCAGACCCCCAGGACGACCCAGATTCCGCTGGGAGGACAACATTAGACAATCTTTGAAGGATCGAGGACTAGAATGGAACCAGGCCAGGAGGAAGACAGCCGATAGGATAGTCTGGCGCTCTCTCTTCCAAACCTCTACACCTCACAGTAGAAGGGGAACGACTAAGTAAGTAAGTAAGTAAGATTGCACAGTTTCCAGTAACTATAACGAAGTAAATAGAAGACACTTTTATTTTGCCTCTTACATTACCTGTTAATGTGCCCGCGTCAGGTAAATGTTCAAGTAGTTATATTGATTGTTATTTAGTCAGAGTTAATCCTTCATATGTTGTTGTGGTTCAAGTGCTAACTGGCGTTCCGCCAGAGATCGTAATACTTGACCTTTTGTTATTTTTTTCAACCCAGGAATGTTCTTCCCTTTGAGTTTGGTGATAAGCAAAACAGTTTCAGCACAACAACTTATATCCGAAAGAAATTACTGTAAATTTCCACAAACAGCAAATGTAGAAATTATATTAGAGTTTATTGATGACATTAGACAAACACTGTAAATTTCACAAAATGATGGTTGTTTATCCAAAATGAACAATCTATAATCCAACTGAATAATATACACACTTGTCTACTAAAGAAAAAACTTGTCTTGGTATCCTCAAAGACGAAGTTCTCCTAACGCTATTTGTAAAAATCCTCTAGTCTAAAATCATGGTATCCGTTGAATCATAAATCCTGAAATCTCTGCCTATCGCCCACATTTCTTCTATTTATACTATTTCTTCTTTTTTCCCGCCTTTTTTTTCACACGACCCGTCCTTTTCTCACACGACACAATAATTAACATTTGCACTCCTCTCCTCCGCTTTTCGACCTTTTTGCACACGACAATCTGTTATTTCGACTTTTTTTTCACATGTGTGATCTTTTCCAACTTAACAATATGATAAAAAAAACCAGATCACACAAACATTCATTTCCCACTTTCACGCTTATAAAACCCATTCATTATTATCTGGGACTGACCTACGTTTGCCCTGTCAGAGCAGTAACGGCAACTGAACTTTGAATGAATACTGCGTTTTGTGTAAAAACGTCTTATTTGCTTTTAAGGACTGTCATTCTTACATGTAGCATCTTGTAACACATATAAATGCTAAGCGTGGAAGTAGGAGGGACAAAGCTAGCGAGAAAGGCCAAGCGGTCACATTAACCGTGCAGTAAACACCGCACAATCATTCATTATAGTGGTAAGATTTCACATACAAGAACACACTACAGGCGTAACATAGATTAAGGGGTACTTATAAGGGTTCGTTATTTTATCCATCGCAGTGGTAGAGACAGGGATCATTTGAGATAACTCAGCCTTCGTCTACTACTTTGTTGGCGCTAATTACGGGACAAGCTAAAAGAGTAGGGCCGATCCGAGATACTGCGACGACACGCATCTCACAGATAATTAACGGCACCAAACCTACCACATACTCCACGGGGGTCAGAAAGGAATTTGCCAGGCGGTGAAGGAGCTTTCTATCGTCGACCACCCACACAGAAAAGTAAGCAGACAATACCCAGAAGGATTGCTGCATTATTAAGAGCTGTCCACGTGAATTTATGATCAGAAGTTGCAGGAGCAAAACGGACTATCTTTACAACAAGTGCCTTTGAGAAATCTTGATCAGAACGGGCAAGAGGAGACGGACGATCTTGTAAACCCAGTGCCTACAAACTTTATCGAGATCCTACATTACCTGCAGTAATGGACAGATTCTTCCCGTAAAACTGATGCGCAAACAAATTCCACTATATACCAGATTTCACCATCATCACCATCTGAGGAAAATATCTTCACCACACATGGACATCTGCATATCAGACCAAGTCTCCACCGCATAACATTGCTTCAACACAACCTAGTAACAAGCCACCTCAGACGCGCGTGGCAATGTCAACACTCGCTTTGTGAAGAGCAAAAGAACAGGCCATCGACACCTGACGAAATAAAGTGGACTGTCCAGTATTATTGAATGCACACAAAGACTGGTCCAGTGTATACAAATACCCAGAGTTATATTGACAGTCAGTCAGAGACCCGAAACAAGATATCCTTTTGTTAGTATTTAGGACTCACTTACATCCATCATCATCATCGCCGAGTATAGTCTTACGATTTATTTGTGTAATTTGCATTAACTAATATATTTCTTCACAGGGAAAGTTAATGTCATTCCTAGTTGCATTTGTATTAGTGTAATTGAATGTTGTTATATTTCAGTAATTCAAAAAATGTTGTAGTTGTGTTTGCTTTACCAACACACGTTAATATCCTATATAGAGAAGGAAAGAAAGTGTGCGAAAGAGACATACATTTCTTCCTTTCTTCCTCTTCTGTTCACTCAGTGTAATAGGGGAGGTGAGGGCTCGTTAGCATTATAACATAGAGAGGGGGATAGAGTGGTAGGAGTTACAGTGTCACGAGATTCAGAATCACTGGGACTACCTGCTGGGAACTTATAACAGTCTTAAATTCACCTTTTCCACTCCTGCTGCCTATTCTCAACCGGTTGCCAGGCAAATCTGAGCCATTGACAAAGCCGGCAACACACAGATAACTCTCTTTGGTTACCCTTCGGGATAACCCTGTGACAACATCCCAAAGTTCACTCAGCGCTGATATGCACTTTTCATCGATGTATTAAACATCTTCATTACCAACTGCCATATCTGCAACGAAGGTGGACTACACGTTATGTCGAAATTCTTCTGCCTCTGGTCTTAATGGTGCACTTTGATAGACCATTTCTTGATATTATCTTCCCGCTTACTTCATCTCTTCCTTCCAATATAGTCTTCAGCAAGGTATTATGCATTGTCATATGATCATCACATTTTTGCTGCCTAAATGTGATATTTTTAAAACGTATCTTTTCATTCCGAGATTTGCTAGGACGTTATTTTTAGTTCTCTTCTCCTTCCACGAGATGCCACCCATTCTTCTACAATTATTTCTTGTAATTACTCATTGTCCATGTTTCTACTCTGTACAATAGTGAAAAAAAAACAAATCATTTGATGATTCTTAGTTTGAATTTGTGAACTAATTGGTTGGACATTAATTATTTGTCCTCTGTTGTTGAATGTAGCTGTAGACATTTCTATTCTCCTCTTGATTTCTGTTTTACATCTGCCATGTCTTGTTATCATGTGACCAAGATATGAGAAACTCTTAACTTGTTCCAAGAATTCCCCATCTATTCTTGTTTGTAATATTGGCTCATCGTCTGCTTTACTAATTATCATTCTGTTTTAAATATGAGTTTTGCCTCGTTTAAGCGGGGCGCGCCCCGTTACACTTAAACTTAGACGCAAGGTCTGTCGGTTATATTAGGATGCTTATTCAAATATTAAAGCCCTGTGGTCTAGTATTTACTTACATCTGTTAATGACCATTTTTGTTAATGTTAATGTTCAACCCATAATCATAACTTACGATGTTTACTTGCATTATTAGTACTTGTAATTCTTGTTCACTTTCAGCTAACAAAACTGTATCATCTGCATATTTAAGTTTGTTTATTGATCCCTCCCGATGGTCAGTCCTGCTATTTCCTATATCTGTTTGAAGCAGCTTTTCTGTGTATAAATTCAATATCCAGGGGGACAGTACGCAATCTTGTCTGACACCTCTCTTTATATCTATGCATGGTGAGTAATTCCTTCCAGATCGTACTGTAGTAGTTTGTTCCCAATAAAAGTTACCTAGTTTTCTAATGTCTTTTCCATACACAACTTCTAGGCATTCAATTATATTCTCATGATGGACGCTGTCAAAAGTATAATTATAGTCAATGAAAAACGTGTAACTATTTTGTTTGGCATCTACAGTTTGTTTCTTCTTCTCATCTTCTTATACAAAATATTGCATCTCCTGTTCCGCTTTTCCGTCACACACCAAACTTTTTCTACCACGACTTTGTTGTCTGCCTGACATTTCTTGTGTATTTCCTAAATGATCGTGAGCAATATTTTAATTGTGTGACTCATTAGGCTGAATTTTTTAAGGAGCCCTGTTCACCGTGGACACTGGGTTCGTCGGTTATATTAGGGCACATGATCAAATATTAAAGACCTTGCAGTCAGGAATAAGTATGATTATTAAGCGTCTGAACATTCTGTTGCGTTCGGATTTTTAGGCAACATTATAAAAAACTATCGCTGCTTTCGGTGTCTGGTCCTGTGACAAGTCAAATCTTCGATCGTTACATGTTTCTGTGACCTCCTTCAATTTCACTCCTTGGCTCTTCCCTGTGTCTTTTCTCATCCGCTCCTTGTCGTTGTTTTGCTTTCTCCATTCAAGGTTTTCTTATCACATCTTGTCACACCTCTCTTCCACCTCACTCTCCTTATTATTTTCTTCTTTGTTGACGGTGACGCGCAGCGTATGAGTAGACTTCCCACACTGACTTCTCGGTGATCGCTAGCTCCAGACGGAGTAAAAGTCTACATTAAAGAACCCAGCATTGCACTCTAATCTTGGATAAGTCATTTGAGCCCAAGACATAACTGACTGTTACCTGCTTGCCTGCATGGAGGAGATGTCACTATGGACCCCGTGATAGGCAAGGGGATATGAGAAGTGGCGATTCATTGAGAGAGCCCAGAACCAGAACACAACATTTTAGTTCTACATATTTGGACAGCACGCTTGGATGGCGGAGCGTGCAAAGAATGCCATAGGTTTCTTAATCCTAGCTTTGGATCAGATGTGACAATCCTTTAGATACAAGCCAAGCTGGAGAAACTCCTCGTTTTCTCGAGGAGCGTGCTGTTCAACCTAGCCGGTTATATTAGGGCGCATGTCCAAATATAAAAGACTTTTAGGACTGGAGAATAAGTTATGTTTTAGTTATATCACTCTATGTTGCCCGTCGCTCTCTAGGCTGTTTGGCCAGAAAGCTATCTGCGTGCGCTTCGCGTCTTGTCAGTGACCCGGGCTCGCACTGGTAACTCGATTATAGAGATGGGTGTTCGCACAGCGAAAGCACATGGTAGTTATTATGGCCCCAGTCACATAATATAAAACAGGTCAAATAGAAACATAAATAAATTGACAAAAACGCTTAATTGACACGTCTACTTGTGAGGGAATTAAACAGACTAACACTCAGAATATAAAAGTAGCGACTACAAGGAGCGCGCTCATCGTCTGTGGTTATCAAGAGTTATGGGACAAGTCAAGTCAGGTCACGTGTAATATTAGACACATCAGTCACGTGGTCCATTATTAAGAAAGATATCAGACAATTTCTCAACAAAGTTTAATAATTTTTTTTCGAATTTATGGTTGCCATCTTTCAATTTCTTGATATCCATGTTTATTATTTCTGTTGGTATTTCTTTTACGTATATTTTTTCTTGTCTAACAAAAACAAAATTGTTTCACTGTGGTATCAACACTAATGCTGAAATACAGGTTAAGCAAAAGTATTAACACACGTACACACTCAGGCACACATCAGTTTAAGAAAAGCAACAACAACAATGGTTGAACGTCTAAACAAAACGATACTGCAAGCAGCCACTAAGTCTTTTAGCAGAGAGACAAAACAGAATTACAAACAGTGTTTAACTGAACAACTACAAAAGCTTGATGATGAACTACACAACAGAGAGATAAGAAACAACCGAAGACAATCACAAACACTGGTCACGTGCGAAATCAGATTTCTTTTACACCTAGCCACAAATTTGTAAATGGAGGTAGCATTTTTTTTTTCTTTGCAAGGGCAATAACGTACTTGAGACAACAAATACTGCGTTAAATAAAAACTTTTACTTTAACTCATTAATTATATCCAGTCAAAGTACCAAATATTATAAAATAAGGTTAATATTAATGTCAAAGTTAATCAGAATCGACGGCATTGCACTCCGGGCAAACCCATAGGTGCTAAGTTTCCCTCAGCAAATGTCGAAGGGTATGAATGCTGAATTTCCTGTTGCGCATTGGTTGTATACACGGCGGAAGCGTCGTCTCACGCGTCCATCCCTGCTGGTCTAACGTTTGATGCCAAATTCCAACAGTCAGCCTTGACGATTCATCGATTGCAGAGTTATTCTCTAATAGACGAACATGAATTGCCTCAGTATTTTTTCCTTATCCATGGCAAATGTACCTTTTATGGGTGCTCTTGAAGCTAGTCTGTCAGCTCTTTCATTGCCACGTACAACGGCATGACCTAGACAGTAGATCCATATCAGTTCTTGAAGATTCGATGCTTCTATGTAGGTTTTCCATTCATGCTAAAGTCGACCATTTTGGACCTTTCGAAGCATGGATTGTGAGTCTGATACATTAACTGCCTTTGTTAATAAAGTCTCAGACAGCCATCTTAATGCAGCAGTAACTGCCTCTACTTCTATTCTCATGCTGGAGATTGTTATAATGTAAGCCCCGCTATGTTCAGCGACGGTTCTGCCCTTTACTCTAGCAGAGAAGCCCCCACCCTGAGTTATTACCACCGATTACAAACCCATCAGCGTACACAATGGCATCATCATCCCCAACATTATCATTTATAAGCTTTGCTCTTTCATTGGCCCAAGTTCTGCCATTATCTACCAAGGCTCGTGATGATGATGACTTGCTGGTAGTTCATCCATCTCTCATCTGACTTACTCCACTCTTCTCTCTTGAATATATTTTCAACTGGGGTCACCTGTCTAATAGTCTCCTCTGCCTGCGCCATCCATGACAACCCACACCCCCTCCCTTTATACTTGCTCCTTTGAATTCAGATATGTTCCCATGCAGGGGTTGCCTTTTGTCTGTGGTTACACCCATATATGCTTTTACCTGGGCCATCGTATATCTGGATCTAATTGATATCAATCCAAGCAGGTGCCGCATCATCACAATATGGGTATCTCGCGTGCAGCCCAAGACTATACGCATCCCTTCGTTTTGAATGCGTTCCATTCGTTCACTTTGTGATATTGACAGCGTGAGTATTCCCAGGCCATACTCGATTACAGACAAGACCAGCTGATAATACATGAAATATAAGATTAAAAAAACCAAAGTTAGGTGTCAGTGAAGGTTCCATGCTCTTACAGAGTTAAGACTTTATATAACGTGCGTGATGAACTAGACTTATCTAATTTAAGATAAATCAAGTTCATCATGTACACTATATGTCTGTTACATTTTATAACATGCGATTGTTTTTTATTGTATGTTATACATTAAAAAAAAACATTTCCCCCCTATATGAATATTAAATAAGTGAATACTTACATGATCTGTCACTCTCAATTCCAGTTACTAGCTTATATTCACAATGATATGGTTGCTACGTGTACCAAAATGTGTTGTCAGCGCTGAAGAGTGCTCCTCATCAAATCATAAACACATTGTATTAATAACAAACAACAACAACAAAAGCCGTCCCAGACAAATATGTTTGCGGTCTTATTTATACGTACGGACATAAATATTACAAAGGTGGAGGAACATTCGTTATAGATAAACACAAATATGTTTGCGGTCTTATTTATACGTACGGACATAAATATTACAAAGGTGGAGGAACATTTGTTATAGATATATACAAACATGTTTACGGTCTTATTTATACGTACGGACATAAATATTACAAAGGTGGAGGAACAGTCGTTATAGATAAACACAAATATGTTTGCGGTCTTATGTATACGTACGGACATAAATATTACAAAGGTGGAGAAACAGTCGTTATAGATAAACACAAATATGTTTGCGGTCTTATTTATACGTAAGGACATAAATATTTCAAAGGTGGAGGAACAGTCGTTATAGATAAACACAAATATGTTTGCGGTCTTATTTATACGTACGGACATAAATATTACAAAGGTAGAGGAACATTCGTTATAGATAAACACAAATATGTTTGCGGTCTTATTTATACGTACGGACATAAATATTACAAAGGTGGAGGAACATTCGTTATAGATAAACACAAATATGTTTGCGGTCTTATTTATACGTACGGACATAAATATTACAAAGGTGGAGGAACATTCGTTATAGATAAACACAAATATGTTTGCGGTCTTATTTATACGCACGGACATAAATATTACAAAGGTGGAGGAACATTCGTTATAGATAAACACAAATATGTTTGCGGTCTTATTTATACGTACGGACATAAATATTACAAAGGTATAGGAACATTCGTTATAGATAAACACAAATATGTTTGCGGTCTTATTTATACGTACGGACATAAATATTACAAAGGTTGAGGAACATTCGTTATAGATAATCCCAAAATGTTTGCGGTCTTATTTATACGTACGGACATAAATATTACAAAGGTGTAGGAACAGTCGTTATAGATAAATACAAATATGTTTGCGGTCTTATTTATACGTACGGACATAAATATTACAAAGGTGGAGGACCATTCGTTATAGATAAACACAAATAGGTTTGCGGTCTTATTTATACGTACGGACATAAATATTACAAAGGTAGAGGAACATTCGTTATAGATAAACACAAAAATGTTTGCGGTCTTATTTATACGTACGGACATAAATATTACAAAGGTGGAGGAACATTCGTTATAGATAAACACAAATATGTTTGCGGTCTTATTTATACGTACGGACATAAATATTACAAAGGTGGAGGAACATTCGTTATAGATAAACACAAATATGTTTGCGGTCTTATTTATACGTACGGACATAAATATTACAAAGGTGGAGGAACATTCGTTATAGATAAATACAAATATGTTTGCGGTCTTCTTTATACGTACGGACATAAATATTACAAAGGTGGAGTAACAGTCGTTATAGATAAACACAAATATTTTTGCGGTCTTATTTATACGTACGGACATAAATATTACAAAGGTGGAGGAACAGTCGTTATAGATAAACACAAATATGTTTGCGGTCTTATTTATACGTACGGACATAAATATTACAAAGGTGGAAGAACAGTCGTTATAGATAAACACAAATATGTTTGCGGTCTTATTTATACGTACGGACATACATATTACAAAGGTGGAGGAACAGTCGTTATAGATAAACACAAATATTTTTGCGGTCTTATTTATACGTACGGACATAAATATTACAAAGGTGGAGGAACATTCGTTATAGACAAACACAAATATGTTTGCGGTCTTATTTATACGTACGAACATAAATATTACAAAGGTGGAGGAACAGTCGTTATAGATAAACACAAAAATGTTTGCGGTCGTATTTATACGTACGGACATAAATATTACAAAGGTGGAGGAACATTCGTTATAGATAAACACAAATATGTTTGAGGTCTTATTTATACGTACGGACATAAATATTACAAAGGTGGAGGAACAGTCGTTATAGATAAACACAAATATGTTTGCGGTCTTATTTATACGTACGGACATAAATATTACAAAGGTGGAGGAACAGTCGTTATAGATAAACACAAATATGTTTGCGGTCTTATTTATACGTACGGACATAAATATTACAAAGGTGGAGGAACATTCGTTATAGATAAACACAAATATGTTTGCGGTCTTATTTATACGTGCGGACGTAAATATTACAAAGGTGTGGGAACAGTCGTGATAGATAAATACAAATATGTTTGCGGTCTTATTTATACGTACGGACATAAACATTACAAAGGTGGAGGAACATTCGTTATATATAAACACAAATATGTTTGCAGTCTTATTTATACGTACAAACATAAATATTACAAAGGTGGAGGAACAGTCGTTATAGATAAACACAAATATGTTTGCGGTCTTATTTATACGTACGGTACGGACATAAATATTACAAAGGTGGAGGAACAGTCGTTATAGATAAACACAACTATGTTTGCGGTCTTATTTATACGTACGTACATAAATATTACAAAGGTGGAGGAACATTCGTTATAGATAAACACAAACATGTTTGCGGTCCTATTTATACGTACGGACATAAATATTACAAAGGTGGAGGAACATTCGTTATAGATAAACACAAATATGTTTGCGGTCTTATTTATACGTACGGACATAAATATTACAAAGGTGGAGGAACATTCGTTATAGATAAACACAAATATGTTTGCGGTCTTATTTATACGTGCGGACGTAAATATTACAAAGGTGTGGGAACAGTCGTTATAGATAAATATAAATATGTTTGCGGTCTTATTTATACGTACGGACATAAATATTACAAAGGTGGAGGAACAGTCGTTATAGATAAACACAAATATGTTTGCGGTCTTATTTATACGTACGGACATAAATATTACAAAGGTGGAGGAACATTCGTTATAGATAAACACAAATATGTTTGCGGTCTTATTTATACGTACGGACATAAATATTACAAAGGTGGAGTAACAGTCGTTATAGATAAACACAAATATGTTTGCAGTCTTATTTATACGTACGGACATAAATATTACAAAGGTGGAGGAACATTCGTTATAGATAAACACGACGTTATAGATAAACACGACGTTATAGATAAACACGACGTTATAGATATACAAGACGTTATAGATAAACACAACGTTATAGATCAACACGACGTTATAGATCAACACGACGTTATAGATCAACACGACGTTATAGATAAACACGACGTTATAGATAAACACGACGTTATTGATAAACACGACGTTATAGATAAACACGACGTTATAGATAAACACGACGTTATAGATAAACACGTGACCTTAGACACGTTTATTTCTGGATATTATTGTTATTATTACTCAGAATCGACAACACTGGACTCCGGGAAAACCCCTAGGTACTCAGTCTCCCTGATATAAAATTGTAAATGGGGTAATCAACCTCATCAAGTAAAACATATTGACACAGAAACCACCTGACTAGCTGTAGTGATGGTTACATGAACCACTAAATCAATGATGATCAATACACACACACAAGGTCAAGTATTTACACACATCTCTAACTACAGTGAAGGTTACATGAACCACTAAGTCAATGATGATCAATACTCACACACACAAGGTCAAGTATTTACAAATATCTCTAACTACAGTGAAGGTTACATGAACCACTAAGTCAGTGATGATCACTACTCACACACACAAGGTCAAGTATTTACACACATCTCTAACTACAGTGAAGGTTACATGAACCACTAAGTCAATGATGATCAACACTCACACACAAGGTCAAGTATTTACAAACATCTCTAACTACAGTGAAGGTTACATGAACCACTAAGTCAATGATGATCAATACTCACACACACAAGGTCAAGTATTTACACACATCTCTAACTACAGTGAAGGTTACATGAACCACTAAGTCAATGATGGTCAACACTCACACACAAGGTCAAGTATTTACAAACATCTCTAACTACAGTGAAGGTTACATGAACCATTAAGTCAATGATGATCAATACTCACACACAAGGTCGAGTATTTACACACATCTCTAACTACAGTGAAGGTTACATGAACCACTAAGTCAATGATGATCAATACTCACACACAAGGTCAAGTATTTACAAACATCTCTAACTACAGTGAAGGTTACATGAACCACTAAGTCAATGATGATCAATACTCACACACACAAGGTAAAATATTTACAAACATCTCTAACTACAGTGAAGGTTCCATGAACCACTAAGTCAATGTTGATGAACACTCCCACACAAGGTCAAGTATTTACAAACATCTCTAACTACAGTGATGGTTACATGAACCACTAAGTCAATGATGATCAATACTCACACACAAGGTCAAGTATTTACAAACATCTCTAACTACAGTGATGGTTACATGAACTACTAAGTCAATGATGATAAATACTCACACACAAGGTCAAGTATTTACACACATCTCTAACAATTGACCTACATATTTAGATATAATACTTGGATTAACTTTGTGCTTTATTAAAGAATAAAAAAAAGAGTCTTCCCACGAAGGAAATTTTGGAGCGGTCAAATCTTATCTGTTCTGCAGTCTCACAATGATAATGTTCAAATATTTTCAGTCAATACATAATTATCACACAACATTAGTGTCGCTAGCGCTAATAAGTGATGTAACTCAATTTATGAAACAAACTGTTTCACAGAATGTCCCAGACAAACGTGTCAACTATCAGCGCCCTTATAGATATAAGACATTTTAGCCGTTACAGTTACGACACCCACTTATGCCGGCTAATGTTAGGCTGTCAAATATTGTTTATTTCTATGTCCTTCTCAAGTTTATAGGAGGTTCCTCATAATATCACGAAATTTTTAAACTGCAGCAACTAAAATATTTGTGTCAAATATGCTGTGGTGTATTGACATTGGTAAGCTGATTCTCAACTTACACGATCTAGAATGTGGCCAACCTTATAAAACCTGGGACATCTTTCATTATGGTGACTTGGTCTTATACAAGCAGATTATCTTATTCGTTTACGTGCAGCCATATATTTTTATTTATATTTTTTTTTCAGACTGAAATAACAACGGAATATTTTTGCAGTTTCTATGGCCATACACACACGCACACACACCCACCCACACACACACACACACACACACACACACACACATACACACACACATCACACCCGTAAAAATGCAATTTATAATTTTCACAGTGTCTGTGCCAAAGTAAATTTTTTTTTTTATTAAACAAAATAATTCCTAATTAAAAGCACTCACACAAGACATGGAATAACGGAATATTTTTGCAGTTTCTATGGCAAACTGACATTTTTTATTTCATGAATTAAGTATTACATTGCACAATGAAAGCCATGTGCGGATTTTCACAATTTAAACAAAAAAAAAGTAACAATTAGCATTTACAATTTTACTGCGTTTTGGCGAGGCGAGCACCATTTAACCTAGACACAGGGTTTCTCGGTTATATCAGGGCGCATATCCAAATATAAAAGACTTTGTGGTCTGTTAAATTGATTCTCAAAAGTGAATAACTTTTTATTGTCTCCCAACAAAACTTTAAACACTGACAAGCTCATGTCCACTACTACTGACGTCACAGGAGCATACTTGATATAAGCTACGTCAGTTGTTTCTATGTCCATTTAAAATTCACCAAGAGAAAAGTGTGAAATTATGTACAGCTTTTCATATCCACATTTTTGTTTCAAAACGGGCTCAATTATATTTTGTACAACATTTCCCAAGACTCCATTCACATTGACTATTTTCTTCAACAAATCTATCTGATCCACTAATAGAACTATTGACAAGGAAGTGATGGCATCAGGCAGAATTACAAAATTTGACATTATGTAGGAAAATTTACCCGCAACATTTGTTTTCGTGGATTTAGGGAAAATTATTAAACAGCAAAAAGAAAACAGTGATTAAAAAAAAAAAATAAAGTAATAAAACACTAAAAATGTCTTTTTAAAAATTGACAATACCAAAATATGCAAAATAGTGACTACAAAAAAACGTGCTGTAAAATAAGCAAAGAATATCAAAAATGCCCTAACATGCCAACAGTGTCTAAAAATGACAAATAACGCCTTAACAAAGGTTCTTAAATCAGCTTAGTTTTGTATCAAACACATTTGTATTCAACTCATCAACGTTTTGGTTAAGCCGAAAAAATGGTCATCAAAATCCTAACTCTAGTGATTATCATGAGTTTACTTGTCCGTTAGTTTTCCTGGTCTAGCGATAAACAAATATGTTTCTTCTTCTTCTTCTTCTTCTTCTTCTTCTTCTTCTTCTTCTTCTTCTTCTTCTTCTTCTTCTTCTTCTTCTTCTTCTTCTTCCTCGTTCACCTTCAGACTTCCACATTTATGACTCTAATAAAGGCAGTAGTCAACTCAAGGTTACCGACATCTCGTTCGCCTTCAGACTTCCATATTTATGACTCTAATAAAGGCAGTAGTCAACCCAAGGTTACCGACATCTCGTTCACCTTCAGACTTCCACATTTATGACTCTAATAAAGGCAGTAGTCAACTTAAGGTTACCGACATCTCGTTCGCCTTCAGACTTCCATATTTATGATTCTAATAAAGGCAGTAGTCAACCCAAGGTTACGGACATCTCGTTCACATTCAGACTTCCACATTTATGACTCTAATAAAGGCAGTAATCAACTCAAGGTTACCGACATCTCGTTCGCCTTCAGACTTCCATATTTATGATTTTAATAAAGGCAGTAGTCAACCCAAGGTTACCGACATCTCGTTCGCCTTCAGACTTCCATATTTATGACTCTAATAAAGGCAGTAGTCAACTCAAGGTTACCGACATCTCCAAACAGATTTTCGTTGACAGAAGTGGGTTTTTGCTGTCACGGGATTGCCTCCCTTGCTTTGCAGTAGTAGTCCACTAATGGTCACAACGCAACCGTATCTAAAAGTAGGTCGTCCAATGTATCTATCTTCGCGCAAGATTACTCTTGGCAAAGATGTAGATAGAAGATGAATGGCGCTTCTACCGTAAAGGGGGGGGGGGGGGGCGGGGGGGGGAACACAAAAAATTCTCAGAAGTCAAGAACAAACGCCGCTGAGGGGCTAGGTAAATTTGTTAACTTATTATCTAGTCAGTCATCTTTTGTGAAGGGGTTGTCGTAAATTATTAAAGATAGGTCAGAAGATATTTATGGTCCCGTCTGAGCACAGGTGATAGTGGTAAATAAGTGAGAAATAAGGTATAAGAAATAGATTTTCACGAGTGAATAGTTTAAGGTAGAATCTGTCCTCTGGATTGAGAAGATACTCTATTCCAGGCCTATCTTTATGACTGTAATTTATTATAAGACAATCTTACTCTCCATATATGTAACATATACGTTTAACTACTCACACACCCACACAAATATGTGACTACAAGACGCACAACCGTGAAAAAACTATGGTTACTGGTTATGGGTCTGACCAACACACAAAGTTTAGTTACTTTGTTGTTTACTATCATTTAACTTCACAACATCGAATATCAAAAGAATCAAATACATCAAAATTACGTGTAGAGAATTAACATAATGCCTATGCCCTCCCCTCGGTGAGATGATAAGAACCCAACCAAGTTAATAACCCAAAGGTCAAAAAGGTTTAGCAATAGGTTACGGTATATAGACACAATTCCTAATACATGCTACCCCGTAAAGTAAACAATTGTTATAGCCAAATAAGATAGTTTGGTACAAGCTACATTAACAAGAAAATATTCAATCTCTCTCTCTCTCTCTCTCTCTCTCTCTCTCTCTCTCATCTGGGCCACGTTCTCTCTCTTGCCTAATTGCGTGGCCACGTCATCTCTCATAATTTCCTGCCTACAGGTGCCATTTCCAGTCATGTATAATTATCCTGGATACAGTTATCGATATTGGTAATGTCAGGTTTCAGTGGCAAACGTGGCCCCAGTCCAGCCTAAACAGTAACTTTATAAAAGTGGACGCCAAGTTTGATGAGGTAATCCTGGATCGATATTGTCACATTGACTAGTTAAGGATAGAAGAATCGAGATATAGTGTTCACTGCAAGGAATGGAAAACGAATACTTCTGGTATTTGGACACAGCTAGTTGCTACAAATTGTTACTGATGTTAGTATGTGATTGATTAGATAGATCCTACCGGCTAACTCTGGTGGTTGCCGATTCTGAAAATATAGCGTGACTCGTCTGGATAGTAAATATCCTCTTGGAACAAAACGACTTTCAGAAGTCGTGGAGAACAGTTATTGTTATTTCACCACAATGGGCTGATAAAATGCAGAAAATATATCTGAGTATTTGGTCAGGCCCAGTTAAAATTGTACTTACTAAAATGTTTCGTTGGTCTCTGTGCCCCAGTCTTGTTCACAACTGAAACTTGGAGACGCGTTAGCCTACAGAAGACAACTTTACTTCCACTCAGTAAAAAAATCGGATACGGTCCCCAAAATATGGCCAAGTAAAAAACGCTGGTCGCCGTTTGACAACTTTTGCCTTTTAACAAGAATATAGGAATATTATGAAATAATTGCATGCTAATAAATCCCACCCCTACACCCAACACCCACACCACACACACACACACACATATATATATATATATATATAATATATATATAAATATAAGATATATATTTATATATTATATACAACGGAAGGGAACGAGACATGCTCTCATCCCACTCCGTTCATACCTTGATTCAAGTTAAAAGGCGTACTGTTATGTCAAGCCCATATCCTGTCTGGTTAAGTTATATTATTTAATGTTTAAACCAAAATCCATCGCTTTTTATACAAACACATCGCTCTTGTCCAATACTCAGCATTTTTAGTTTCGCGGCCACATGATATTATACAACTAGTCACATATATAATTACACTTAAATAATTAGAAGTGAATTGTTAATTCCGTCCAATTATCAGTCGCTAGTGTATTTATTAGTTCATCTAAACCATCTCTTTCTGGGGTGAATAGCGGGTGTTTAAATCACTACGTTACAACTGAAACACCTGTACTAAAAATAGCTATGCGGTATATTTAATTCGACTAGTAAAATTCCCAGGGAATTATAATGGGTAAACTTAACACATAAAATCACGTAAATGCTATTTTTGTATTACCACAATGCAGAAAAATAAACAATCCACCACGAATGATATATAACACACTTTCACAATGGCTCTAGAATAACGAGCTACATTAATCCACAACAATCTACAGCGACAACGGATAATGGTTAGAGGTGAGACGGGGTTTTTAATACTAGGATCAACGCATTTTGTTGATCTCAGAATGATGATAATTTTTCCGCACTCTCGTGCTTAGCAGAATTTAGGAAACCTCGTTTTCTTCGATCAAGGGTTCCCCCCGTTTCATTCCTGTTGGCTGCATGACTAACCTTAATAAAGATATAGTTTATGTAGCGGTGCTAAAAAATGCGAATTATCTCACCTGTATAACGAGATCAAAGAGATACCTTATCCACTTGAATGAATAGACATCAAAAAAAACTTCAGACATAGCTTTCACTATTGAGCCAACTCTCTATCTTCATCACGTAGATAACCACTATCTCTCTGCTCTAAAATCATAAAACATCCAGTTGGAGTAATCTAAAAAATACTCCTGGTTGATAAATAGCCTGGATCCTGAACACTCAACACACACAACTCTAACTCTCTCTCATCCCTCTCTCTACTCTCCTAACTCCTCTCTCACTCCTGCAAATACACAATCTCTCTCTACATATATCTATAAATATCATATATCGTTACTACTCCATCACAAATATATATATATATATATATCTAATATATATATATAATCTCATATATATACTATATATAAAATTTATCAAACAAATCTAAAATATATATTTATATAGTTATATGCTAATATATTTATATGTAGTAAATAATATCTATAATATATATATATATATACATATATATTAATATATATATATATCGATAAGTTTGTTATCTATAAGTATATAATATTGATAATATATATAATATATATATACGCTCGCTCGTCGCGCGCTCGCTGATTATATACGCTCGCTCGATCCTATATATAATACTACGCCTATCATATATATCATACTATATATGTATATATATATATATCATAATATATATATATATATATATATATTGTACTATATATATATATATTATATATATTATATATAAATAAATATGTGTATATACTCGCTCTATTCCTTTATATTCTATCATACGATAATATATATATATATAGTTAACAAGAAAAAACTGGCTCATACGTATGGCTTTCTCGAACATATAACTGAAATGTCAACTATTATAGTTTTAGTTTAAAATAACATACAACAAATTTTAATAGAGTCAATTAGGTCTCTAACATGGGAAAATAAAATGGAAAATTGGGTTGAAAATTGAAATTACGGTTTCCTCACTGGAGGTTAAGGTAGGGCTGTTAATAATGGTCCGTATTTTGCAGAAGCCTGTTTACATAAAACCTAGATCCAGATGAGTACATCAGCATTGGGTTTCGAACACTTCTTTTTTGATGATCTGAGTACACTTCTCCACATCAATTCCGTCCACCTGTAGGCGGTTGGTGGTGTGCTACGCTTCTACGCTCACGCTGGTGGCGTAGGAACTTCATTACTTAAGTCTGAATGTATGTGGTAACCAACGAACTGTGGACAGATAGAAACAAATGCATTCTGCAGAGTAAATTTTGGTTTCTCCGCATTCATAGTCATGCTCCTCCACACACCAATGTTAATCTCTCAGAAGAGAATTAAATTCCCCGAGAACCCAATATAACCCAGGGAATATGATTGACAATCCCAATATCCTTCTGGGTAACTAACAAGGAAAATTGGGTCTGGAGTGCATGAATAATGATTTGCCTGAATTACAATTTAAAAAGGTATATAAATTCTCAAAATATAATAGTAAACACTTTAGACACATATACACCGGATATATGGTGTTTTCATGAGCGGTTATTCATATGTCCCACCCACTATTTCCTTGTGTCATGCCTCTGGCAATACGAGCCTATGTGCAAGTTCTTGATATACGTTATTTAAGACAACAGTGGTATAGCCTTAGCAGTAAAAAGACTAAAGTAGCATAGCACCTTATTTCTCCCAGCTCTTACTTAGATAGTATGAAATATATTATATTTATAGGCATGAGGTTATTAAAACCATAAATGGACATCTGATGCCTTGCGTAAACTCTCACAAACACATTTGTAGACTGATATTGTCTAAAATGTAATAAAACATGATCACGCTTAACCCAGTGACCGGAAACGATTATATCACAACTTGTCTGCCCATCCTTGTGTCACACAGACAGTAATCTGGTTATCTGTCGTATGAGTACGCAAAAACGTCGTGTCTTATCGGTGATTAAGCCGATGCGATGGCCGATGTATGTGTTAATCTGCCGTGCTTATAACCAACAAATCTGGGTAGCACCAAGCAATGTGATGTAATCATGTCAGCCGATCCTTGGCAAATGTGATATTTATCACCTACAGGGTGGTGCTTTGATAAAATCAAATATCTGCTAACTTAGGCAGAAAAAATAACGAGGAAAGAAAAGTGCGATAATTGACAAGCACATACGTGAAAATCAGTACCACAAATGTACCGATAATGCCGGAGAGAACCAAATATCGCTAAGAGGTCGTCCATTTCGTCACAGCAATCAAAGAGCGTAAAACGTCCATAAATAATACTGAAAGCAAAAGCCTTAATGACCCTCTTCAAGTGAGACTGGTGGTAGAAGGAATTCAGTACAACATAACTTCATCTCTATATGAGGGAATTACTGCATCTTAAAACTAGTTACACTCAATTACGTCCCATTTTTTTTGTGCATCACGCCTGTGTATTGCTTCGCCCAATACGGAGTAAAGTTGTAATATGTGGACTTTTTCTTTGCGTTTAATTAATTTGCTTGTAGGTGTACTGTGAACATATGAGGATGGAGCAACATCATCACTGTATTTAATCTTGGACACACATGAACAATCACTCGTTTATAATTAGACTTGACACACATGAACCTATCACTGTAATTAACTTGACTGTAATTAACTTGACACACTTGAACCATCACCTGTAATTTAACTTGGACACACATGAACCACCCACTGCAAGAGCTGGTGACTGTTTAGTGCGGGCTTGTCTCATCAAGAAACCAACACCAGGGGTAGCACCAGGATCCATAGTTTTTCCAATAGCAGGGTCAAATCAAAATAATGAACACGACGTCATGGTGTTTCGATATGGTATTATACAGGGTGTAAATAAAAGATTGCGTATACCCCTTTGTTTCAAAAAAAATTATTCTCGGCCACCATTGACACGTGGTACTGAGGATGCTTTTTTATCACAAAAGTAAGAGAATAATTTCTGAAAGTTTTTAAGCATATATCCCATTACAAAGACTTTAAAAAGTGTGCAATGTACACAGCGGTTATTTCAAGTGAAACTTTCGCAGTTGAGTTGCAACTGGTAATTGTTACGTCTCTCAACACACTGGTCAAGTAGATGAAAAAAAAGAAATAGGTACATCTTTCTGAGTGTTTGTAAGGTATACTTACATACAAACTTGCAGAGATTGACTTACTTTTGTGATAGAAAGCATCTTTTTTACCACATCATTGGGCCATGAACTAAAGTTTTTGAAAAGGGTACAATCCTTTTGTGGACACCCTGTACAGCACTCGTTGTACAAACAGCTGGCCTGAAAGTCGGACGATGGTTAATCTGTTAGAAAGGACAATCAAAGGCATAAAGTCTTTATCTGTTAAAAAAGAACAATCAAAGGGAACGTCTTTATACTTCTCTTATAATCACCACCGTGTTATTCCTGCTCTTCGGTGTAGAAAAATAGAACGCAAGCACAAAGGGTGGATAACAACGGAAACCATCAATGAGATACAAGACAGGGAACAAACAAAACAAGAAAGCAGATTTAAACAGGAACACAAAACCAGAAGTTCCAAAGCCCAAGGTTTACATAGTGTTTATAGATGAGAACCAAGGTTTACATAGTGTTTTATAGATGAGAACCAAAGGTTTTACATAGTGTTTATAGATGAGAACCAAGGTTTTACATAGTGTTTATAGATGAGAACCAAGGTTTACATAGTTGTTTATAGATGAGAACCAAGGTTTACATTAGTGTTTATAGATGAGAACCAAGGTTTAACATAGCGTTTATAGATGAGAAACCAAGGTTTACATAGTGTTTATAGATGAGAACCAAGGTTTACAATAGTGTTTATAGATGAGAACCAAGGTTTACATAGTGTTATATAGATGAGAACCAAGGTTTTACATAGTGTTTATAGATGAGAACCAAGGTTTACATAGTGTTTTATAGATGAGAACCAAGGTTTACATAGTTTTTTATAGATGAGAACCAAGGTTTACATAGTTGTTTATAGATGAGAACCAAGGTTTACATAGTGTTTATAGATGAGAACCAAGGTTTACATAGCGTTTATAGATGAGAACCAAGGTTTACATAGTGTTTATAGATGAGAACCAAGGTTTACATAGTGTTTATAGATGAGAACCAAGGTTTACCATAGTGTTTATAGATGAGAACCAAGGTTTACATAGTGTTTATAGATGAGAACCAAGGTTTTACATAGTGTTTATAGATGAGAACCAAGGTTTACATAGTGTTTTATAGATGAGAACCAAGGTTTACATAGTTGTTTATAGATGAGAACCCAAGGTTTACATAGTGTTTTATAGATGAGAACCAAGGTTTACAATAGCGTTTATAGATGAGAGAAACCAAGGTTTACATAGTGTTTTATAGATGAGAACCAAGGTTTACATAGTGTTTATAGATGAGAACCAAGGTTTTTTTACATAGTGTTTTATAGATGAGAACCAAGGTTTACATAGTGTTTATAGATGAGAACCAAGGTTTACATAGTGTTTATAGATGAGAACCAAGGTTTACATAGTGTTTATAGATGAGAACCAAGGTTTACATAGTGTTTTATAGATGAGAACCAAGGTTTACATAGTGTTTATAGATGAGAACCAAGGTTTACATAGTGTTTATAGATGAGAACCAAGGTTTACATAGTGTGTTTAATAGATGAGAAACCAAGGTTTACATAGTGTTTATAGATGAAGAACCAAGGTTTACATAGTGTTTATAGATGAGAAACCAAGGTTTACATAGTGTTTATAGATGAGAACCACGGTTTATATAGTGTTTATAGATGTAGAGACACCAAGGTTTTACATAGTGTTTATAGATGAGAACCAAGGTTTACATAGTGTTTATAGATGAGAAACCAAGGTTTACGTAGTGTTTTTTATAGATGAAAGAACCAAGGTTTACGTAGTGTTTTATAGATGAGAACCAAGGTTTACATAGTGTTTATAGATGAGAACCAAGGTGGTTTACATAGTGTTGTTTATTAGATGAGAACCAAGGTTTACATAGTGTTTTATAGATGAGAACCCAAGGTTTACAAAAGTGTTTATAGATGAGAACCAAGGTTTACATAGTGTTTATAGATGAGAACCAAGGTTTACATAGTGTTTATAGATGAGAACCAAGGTTTACATAGTGTTTATAGATGAGAACCAAGGTTTACATAGTGATTAAAATATAAATGAGAACCAAGGTTTACATAGTGTTTATAGATGAGAACCAAGGTATTTTACATAGTGTTTATAGATGTTTTGGAACCAAGGGTTTACATAGTGTTGTTTATAGATGAGAACCAAGGTTTACATAGTGTTTATAGTGATGAAACCAAGGTTTACATTGGTGTTTATAGATGAGAACCAAGGGTTTACATAGTGTTTATAGATGAGAACCAAGGTTTACATAGTGTTTTATAGATGAGAACCAAGGTTTACATAGTGTTTATAGATGAGAACCAAGTTTACATAGTGTTTATAGATGAGAACCAAGGTTTAGGCTTTTACATAGTGTTTATAGATGAGAACCAAGGTTTACATAGTGTTTATAGATGAGAACCAAGGTTTACATAGTGTTTATAGATGAGAAACAAGATGTGTTTACAAAGTGCCTTTTATAGATGAGAACCAAGGTTTACATAGTGTTTATAGATGAGAACCAAGGTTTACATAGTGTTTATAGATGAGAACCAAGGTTTACATAGTGTTTATAGATGAGAACCAAGGTTTACATAGTGTTTATAGATGAGAACCAAGGTTTTACGTAGTGTTTTAATAGAGTGAGAAACCAAGGTTTACAAAGTGTTTATAGATGAGATCCAAGGTTTACATAGTGTTTATAGATGAGAACCAAGGTTTACATAGTGTTTATAGATGAGAACCAAGGTTTACATAGTGTTAATAGATGAGAACCAAGGTTTACATAGTGTTTATAGATGAGAACCAAGGTTTAAATAGTGTTTATAAATGAGAACCTAGTTTTACATAGTTTTTATAGATGAGAACCAAGAGCTAAGATAAAACATCAACAAAAAGACAAGAGGAAATATACTGAGGAGTGTTTACAGGAGGCCTAGGAAGCCGCATTAAAAAGAAATATCACAGTTATATAGTACAGTATGTTCTAGAGTTTCATGAGGAGCTCCTCGATCAGCTAGCTGACAGACAGTTTGATGTGCACATCTACCCACGTTAAAGAGGACTGGTTTTAGTTACTACCATTAATTATTTTTTTTTTTTAATTAATGTGTTTGCTATTTTTTCTTTTGTAGCACTCCCTTTCAACACCATCTACCATGTACATGGAGTTGTTGGTTATATCAGGACGTGTTTCCTTTGTTGTAATATGTTTTTGTTTGTATTTATTTTATACTATATTATCTCTAGTAGGTATTTTCCTTTTGTTGTTATAGTTCATAATGGGTTTTTTTTAAAATCTATAATATGCATTTGTCTAATCTGGTATGTTTTTAATTTTCACTGGATGTTTTATTTGGTTAATCTGTATGTATCTGGGGTGAATCTTTCTGCAGTTTGGACTACTGGCTCGGATCCTTATTTATTTATTTTTATGTTAGCTTTTGTTTTTGTAATATAGTGTTTTATTAACTTTTGTATTTCTAATTGGGTCTTCGTGCCTATAAGATTTGCTACACTCATTTCTATCTTGTTGTTATTACAATATGTCTTAATGTTTTGCCTGCGCTGGTCATATTTTTGCGGTCCACCAGAAAGTGTCTAATTGTATTTGGTTCTTGGAACTCTTCACATGTGGGTTCCTCTGTAAAAATAATATCCCACGCTTGAGCCTTAGCAATTTTTTTATTAATTTTTATTTTTAGTTCATCTTGTTTTTGGTATTTTTTGCTTGTTTTATTCAGGATTTTATATGCGTGTCTTGCTTTTTTACTTTGGTCCTATGCTGTTATCCACTCTTTCGTTTTTGTTTGAGCAATTAAACTCTTTATTTTCGAACTTCCCTAGCCTACTTCAATTTTGTTATGGCTAGTTCTCCGCCTTTGGGTTCTTTGTCTGCAAGCTCATTTCCTGTTATCCCCACATGTGATAGTATCCATGTTAGTGTTGCCCTGCATCCTGTAGTATGTAGATATGTATTAACCAGTAGTATTTCCTCTATAATATCTGGCCTAGTCCTACAACATTTCTGTTTCTGATAGCTAATACTGCTAAAAGGGAATCTGTGAGAATGGTTTACTCTTTTGGGTGGGTTTTCTGCAGCTATTTCTAAAGCTTTCAGGATATGCCACTAATTCTGCTGTAAAGATGGATGTAATTAACCTTGTTACTTTGTATCTTTTGTAAATTTTTAATTTTGGTATTGCTATTCCTGCTCCTAATTGTCCTTCTTCATCTTTTGACCCATCAGTATATATAGTTAGGCTATTATTTTTATATACGGTTTTATGTACTCTAGTGCTTTACTTTTGCTGAGATTATGTCGTTAGATTTGCTTATGATCTTTGATAAGTGAGAGTCAGTTTCTGGCACTCTAGTTCCCATGGTGGGATCTTTGCTTTGTACTGAGCACTACTGTTTATCGTATTTAACAGGTCTGGGTATTGATCCATTTCATCAATTGTTTTTTCCACCCTGACGGGTATTATTATGGTTTAATGGAATGTGGCCTATGTACTGGTTTACCCCCTAATCAAAGGTTTTGTGTGCTGGGTGAATTGGATCTTTTGGCCACTTTTACCCAGTAGCTGAATCTCAGTTCTATGTCTTTTCTCCTTAGCTCCATGGGAATAATGCCTAGCCCTCCTTCTAGTGCCTCTGTTGATGTTCCTTTTGAGGAACCTGCTACTATTGACATTGCCTGGTTTTGGACTGTGTCTATTTTTTTCTTGTTGCTCGGGGGGCGGCTGATGCATAGACAACACTGGGCATAGTCAAGTTTTTTGCCCTAATAAATGATTTATAGAAGGTTTATCGTTTGTCTTATTGCAGGCTCCCCACTCCCTTTCATAAATCTTAGCATGTTAATAAGTCCCCTACTGCTTTGCACTATATAGGTTTATGTGTTTGTTCCAGTTTTAGTTGTGGTCTAGTACCATACCAAGAAATCTAGTTGATTTTGCTGTGCATATACTTTTGCTCATTAATGCTTATGTCCTCAATTACATTGTTTTTAATTACATGCCCTCTACTGAAAATCACATTCCTATGCTTGTTTTTTTTTAACGTTTAGATTAAATCCCCACTTGTTCATCCAGTCAGATACTTTATCCATTTGCCTTTGTACTGTTTTATAGAGGAATGGGAGATTTCTTCCCGTTCTCCATATCGCAGCGTCATCTGCAAACTGGGATAAAGTTGTTTTTTAAATCTTTAAACTCGTCGGCCTAGGTCGTGGACCATAATCGTAAAAATAGATGGTGATTTACTGATCCCTGGGGAATTTCCATTCTGTATGCTCATACTCCCTCAGATCTATCATAGGTTTATTTGTACCGTGAAGTATCTATCCTGCAGGAAGTTTTCTAGATAATTGTAGGTTCTGCCTACTATACCTAATTTCCTGATTTTATGTAGTGCAACCCTCCCTCTCAACTAACTCATGTTCATATGCTCTTGCTACATCAAGGAATATTGCTACTACTGTCTTTTCATTTCCTTTTGAAGCCTGTTTTAACATCATGTTCCTGTTCTCAACTGTTGCTCTATTGTACTATGTTGGGCTTCTAAAGCCTGCCTGGGTTGGGACTGTACAAATTACGCTTTTCGAGATGAAAGTTTAGCCTGCTGTTGACTATTGTTTCGAGAATTTTTCCTAGATGGGATGTTAACGATATGGGCCTGTATGACCTGACATCATGTGCTTCCTTATGTCTCTGCTAGTTTTCTCCAAACTGTAGTTGCTTGTGACCCTTTGGTTTTAGTGTTTGACAAAATGTTCTCCAACTCTTTTCTTTAGCTCTGAATATTATTTTATTTGTTTCATTTCTTACTTTTTTATAGTTTGTGTAATTCTCTTCAGATTTTTGGCTTTTCTTATCTTACTTTTTCAGGGCCCTCTCCCCTCAATTTCAGTTGTTCTGAACATCTGTCCTGTCCACCATGGTACTGGATTTTTATCTTTGTTTCTTTTCCTATTTTTGCCTTTTTGTGTTGGTTTTAAGTGTTCAGGCATATTCCTGTTTGGTATATATTTTATTGCTATTTTTAAAATCTCATTTGTTAGTTTTTCTGCAAATATATCTATATACTGTTAGATTCAATTTGTTCTATGCTTAGTTTGCTTAGCTCCAACTGGAAGGACTCCCAGTTTGCCTTCTTTAGGTTGAATGTAGGTTTCGAGCTTCTTACACTAGTTCAATATTTGTCGTTTAGGTTTATTTCTATGGGTAAGTGGTCTGAACTGGAGTCATTTAGTACTTCCCATTTAGCAGAGGCTAGGTTTGGTGTTATAATACTTATGTCTATTGCTGTATATCCTCCACTGTTGCATGGGTTAACCCGTGTCACTGAGCCATCATTTAGTATGATTAGCTCAGCAATTTCAATGTAGTCCAACAGTCTTTTTCCTGCTGGATCATTACTGTTGTTACCCCATGCCTCATGGTGTGCATTAAAGTCACCTACCAATAATGTTCTATGGGCCTATTTTGGTGTGTTGTTAATAGTGACAATGTCCCTATCGGTTATATTAGCCTTGGGGCTATAAATGTTTTTTATTTGTAAGTCATCTGGCTCGCTGGCTAATATTATGCTTATTTCTTCAATATTTTCTGTGGTAAATTGTTCCCAATGTAATATTTTTTGTAGTCTTCATGTATTAGAAAGGCCACGCCCCCCCCCCCCCCTCTTCCCTCAGGTCTATTATCATTTCTAAGTGTTATATTTACCCTTGGTTTAGTTCAGTTTCAGTTTGGGGTTCAGGAGGGTTTCTTGTATTGCAAAGATGGGTTTTGCCTCCTTATACTGTCCCATAAGAGACATCAGGTTCTTCCTGGCACCCCTACAGTTCCACTGAACTACTTTGATAGCTCTAGAGTCTTTGGTCCCCATTTAGTATGGTTAGCTTAGTTATATATATATATATATATATATATATATATATATATATATATATATATATATATATATATATATATATATATATACTAGAATATCACAACACTAGAGTAAAATCACGTCATATGACTGGAATTAAACTCAAAAGCACCATTATTTAACGGCAAATGTATTCATTCAAATACTTGCGGACAAATTATGTTACATCAGAAGAGTACCTTGATTGTCTGTTGTTTTAATTTGTACTTTAATATTATTTTTGTTTTCTTGATCGAGACAAGGCGACGTCCGTGAGAGAAAACCGACTCAAGCAAGAAAATTCCAACATGTTCGAAAGTTTTCCGGTGAGATTTGTTGATGGTTTTCGCAAGTACTGGAATGATTGGAAATTGGCACCGCTTCAGGATTAATGGTAAATTCACATCGCTAGGGGCGAAGTCTCCATTATTTGATTCTGATAAAACTTCCGCAGTAAGGAGACTGCGATGACATTATCAAGCGATCAATCATGTTCCATTGCACAATCATTTTGTCGTATTCAAATTGCTTTTTATCAAAACTCTGACCCCATTCTTTGATGTCAATGCTTTAAGAGGCACACCAGATGGAGTTTGCGAATGCACAAACTCGGCTGTATAGTACTTAACAATACTGGGATCTTCAGATACTATTTGATTGGAAATAAAATAAATCTTTAGCTCACCCGGATATGTTGTTATAATTTCTCTATTCAGACCTAAGCCTCCTTATTCTTGGTGCACAAAATGACTCTCAATAGACGTCCGTAGACATTAAGTGTGTCTATTTATACATCTCTTAAGACGTTTATACGAAAATATATATGTAAGCAATTTTGTTGCAATTGTCTCTTCATCATATATAAGTCACTTTGGTGCTGACTATGAAAATATAAATACACGTTTTCTTCCATTTTTTCTAATTCCCGTATTAAAAACCAAAATATTGTTTTTAATCTCATGTTAAACAAAGCCTGAACATGCACACCAATCACATGGCGCATCACACCAACCTTTACGCACTTTTCTTTGGCGAGTGTTACTATTTTTGGGAGTTTTACGAACGGAAAGAATGACAGAATGATGGGAAAAACTATATATATGAATATATATATATATACATTCATTCATACATACATTCATACATATACATACATACATTCATATATTCATTCATACATACATTCATACATATACATACATACATTCATATATTCATTCATACATACATTCATACATATACATACATACATTCATATATTCATTCATACATACATAAATACATACAAATCAGAAACTTTATTTTCCAGAAAATACATTGATATGTACTGAAATGATATAATAAACTACAACATGGCATATAGGAGAATCATTACAATTTACATACAGTAACTTTACATAAATTCATACAGCGTTATTGAGGGCTGTTACCACATATCAGAATCTCTATTCTCCAGAAAATATATTGATATGTACTGACACGATATAAAAAATACAAAAGGAGAATCATTAGAATTTACATAAAATAAATGCACATCAATTCATACAGCGTTAATGAGGTCTGTTACCACACATACTTACATACACACACACACACACACACACATATATATATATATATATATATATATATATATATATATATATATATATATATATATATATATATATATATATATCGAGCGTTCCTCTTGAATCTCTTGAACATACTGCACTAGATAACTGATATTTCTTTTTGGTGTGGCTTTCCCTGCATCTTTTGCCAACTTATCAGTATATTTCCTCGTGTCTCTATTTACCTTCGCTCATTTGTAAATTCCATGAGCCTTGGCTTTTTTGAACTGATGGTTTCTGATTCTGTTCAAATCTGCTTTCTTGTTTGTTAGTTTTTTTTGGTTTTTTTTTTTGTGTTTTAGGAACCCTTTCTTGTATCTTATTGATGCTTTCCGTTGTTATCCATGCTTTGTGCTGACGTTCTGTCTATCGACGCTGAAGAGCATTGAATAACACGATGGGAATTAAAAGATCCAGGAAGATAAATGGAAACAAAATACTGTGCCTTTGATATCCTTTTCTTACAGCCATCTGTTTATACAACGAGGTAGTTCATTCACTCCTCAGATCTTCTTATAGTCATGTACAAAAACAAACAAGATAATCTTTTTGTATGGGACAGATCACCGTAATAAAACGTGTTCCGCGTTTTATAATGTATTCATCATTCTAGATCGTGTGAGTCAACAATAAACTTATGGTGTTAGAACAGCACAGCCTCGTTAAAGTAATGATTATAATAATTGAAACGTTTTAAAATATTTCAGGAAACACTTGTAATATTAGTACAAATACTATAGTAAAGTGTTTTTACAGCCACACTGAAGCTGGTAATATTTTATGTTTTATCTATAAAGGTGCCTCCATTATGTATTATGTATTGTGTATTATGTATTATGTATTATGCATGCCTTCCTTTTGTGCTCTAGACTCATGCTTTTCTCCACTCTTTCGATGTTGTCCTTGCTGTTAGATTCTTTATTCAGAATCTAAATTCTCGCAACATCGTTTTTTACAATATCTATTTTATAACGCAAGGGCAACAACTGCTTGAAATCTATAGTCACTTTTCTCGGTAAGCATTTGTCTTCTCGCGTTGGTATCGAATGCAGTTAACTTTTGAGCTGTGGTCATTTTTGCGCTGGACTGCGCATGACTTGTCTTGTTCTTTGTCGATCGGTTTCCGCCCACCACTAGTGGGGAGTGAGCGATTTGGAATGGCGAAAGAGATGCCTCGTTGAAGAGGGGATCTCCGCTTTCTTTTGTTCTGTCAGGGATGTGTAGTCCTCTTATGGATATTTCGTTTAGTCGAGATAATACCTCTAGTGTTTTCCCACATTTCGGGAGGCGTGATATTTCTGTGTATTTCATGAAAGCAAGGTAAATTGACTTTTTCATTAACTCTATCGATTTTGGGTCGTGAGCGATTTCGATTCATAGCCTGTCTCCGAAAGTCGTCGTCACGAGATGTTCTTTTCCAGCTCACATGTCGCTGCATTGTACTGCATCGGTTGATGCATGTACCAAGGACCATTACTTGCTACTTTGTTAAATGAACTAGGTTTAGAAAACCTTTATTATCTAGAGGATATTTTCGAGGACATTATTTATACTTCGGCAGACGTGTCTGTCTTGCTGAAGTCAGACTAAGGAGAGTGAACTGATCTCATACATCTGGTTATCTCCTGGCTGTTATAGAAAAGGATGGAGTTTTTCACCTGACTACATTTACAGCACTATGAAATATAACATGCATCTGACTCATCATTGTAATGCTGTCTACCGTCTATTGCTGTATTGAATGTTGCTGTGATAATGACTGTTTGATGTGCCTACACATTTGCGTAACCATTTTGTCACTGTGGCGTCCACAATAAATAATGAAGAAAAACGTCAACGGCTGTTTCAAGACTCATTGACTTTATACGTCGTGAGTTTACTGACGTCCTATGTGGATTGCCCTGTTATTGTTGTATGAACATTGTTTTGACTGAACACATCTACACACTACACAAAACCAGACATGCGGGTGCCATCCATCATCATATGGCATCACGCATCATTTGGTGGCCATAAGCTGGTTTGATTCTGGTACTAGCAAACACGGGGTCCCTTACCCACTTCATTTTCAACAAGAATTCATCAGCATCCTTCAAGAAATTAACATTCTTCAATACAGTCAACATCTTCAAAAATTTTCAAAGTACTCGGCGTTGCCCGGTAAAAGTCAAAATTTCAATTTTTTGACGGAAACAAGAATGTGACAGTACCCGGCGTTGTTACATGTTGCCGGATAACTCGGACTGCTGTTATCTTTTACGCAAGTCAAGCAAGTTGCTGCTGTCAAGGTTCCAGTGCTGTCGTTTTTTGAGAAGGTCAAGTGCCGGTTGAAACGGGTTGTTTTCTGAAGAAGGCCAAGTACCGATTTCCATCAACTTACTTTTGGATTAGAAGGTCAAGTGCCGAAACAACTCAACACACAGTATTTCAGAAGCTCTTGTACCATCGTGTTAGCAGTGGAAGCAGTTCAGATGTGCCATCATCGTTGGAGCTTCGCTCTTTAGGACGTTGATTGACATCCGTTTTTCTGCTGTTCTACGATTGGAAGCCTATAAGTTAAGTGGCCTGTTTGTATGTAAACTGTGCCCTTATACTTCTGCTGAGTCTTCTGTGTATCATCTCATTCTATATGTTATATGTTTATATGTTATTCGTATATTTATATGTTTATATTTCAGCGGGTTCTCGGTTGGGTGGTGTCTCCGTTAGATTATGCCACGTCATAGAGGTCGTCTATTGTGAGCGTTTTCTGTAGGGTTTGCAAATTTCCGATACTGGAATTTGCTAAGCGACTTCTGTTGCTATTTATGGTAGCTGTGATGACATGTTTTAATATTGTTTTCGTTATTATTTCGCATTCTTTAGTTTTGTTTTGATTTGTTTGTATTTGTTAGCCTACTCTTGTCTATAATTTAGTTTCATACAACATTTTTGTTTATACACTGTGGTGTCATGTATTTTGTTTAATTCTATCGCAGATATCGTCACATTTTTTGTGATATTTCATTAATTTCTGCTTTATTTTTAGTTGATTTCTGCGAAAGTTTTTGTATTGTTGCTGATCTTTGTTATTGTTTACATTGTTATTGTTTACATTGTTTGTATTGTTTACATTTTTAATGTTTACATTCTGCATGTGTTTACATAGTCATTGTTTACAGTTATAGTAATTAGTTAATGGGCTATGCTAATGCACTGTTACTACTACACTGATGATAAATGAATGATGAATAGTGTCGTGCACTATTGAATGAGAAGTGCACTTATGATCAAGAATTGAGTGCTGATATTTCATATACAAGTTCTTTGATTGGAGACTTGTTTCCCACAGAGACTGGGATAATATAATGTGATGTGAATATACAAGTGCTTAATTAAGACTTGTTACACTTAGGTTTGAAATAAATTAGTTAATTATTTCAGGTTTTGGACTCATATGTTAGACAACATGTCTACATTTGAGCACTTTATTGAGCAGGGTAAATTGCTTGGCAAGACTGGTGATAAGTTAGAAGAATTTGCAACTGCTCGATATGATAAAGCAATGGAAGCTGAACAAAAGAAACTGCATATGGAAGCTGAACAAAAGAAACTGCAGATGCAGGTGGATGAAAAAAGATTCCAAATGGAAATGGAAAAACAAAAAAGGGAATCAGAAGCTGAGGAGAGAAAACTCCAGCTACAGCTAGAGGCTGAGAATAAAAGACTTGAAAAAGAGGCTGAGAATAAAAGACTTGAAAAAGAGGCTGAGAAAAAAAGACTTGAAAAAGAGGCTGAGAATAAAAGACTTGAAAAAGAGGCTGAAAATAAAAGACTTGAGAAAGAAGCTGAAAATGAAAGACTTCAAATGCAGGCTGAGGAAAGAAGATTACAGAGAGAGTCTGATGAGAGGAAAGCAAAAATGGAACATGAAGAAAAACTCTTAGCTTTAGAGTTGGAGAAATTGAAATTGACGAGCATGAGTAATGGTAATGATTCAAACAAGGGTTCATCTTCTGGGAAGGCTAATAATGATACTTAGTTGATTTCTCCGAGTTTATTGCAAGAATACGCATTACTTTCTCACGATGGGTTGAACTATCTAAGACGGAAAAAACTTATGAAGGACTTATGGACTTAATACTTAGAGACAAAGTCATGTCGTCTGTCAATGAGTCTTTCCTTGCTTTCCTTCATGAACGTAAACCTAAAACAATAAAAGAAATGGAAGATTTCTGTTGCCAATACTTAACTGCGCACCCACACATAACCATGGGTAACTCTAAGGTGAAAGAAGGTTTACCAGTTGCTTCGGCAGCTCCGTAAATGGCCAAATACTTTGCTCGTAGAATTCCAACAAAATTTTGATAGAAAGAGTAGGCGGTAATTTCTGTCAAAATCATGGAAACCAATTTCATGGTGATTCTTCTTCGAAGAATTGGAGACAACCTGATAGTGGTCGTTACTATCACCCTAATAATTATAGGCATTTCAAAAGAGGATATGGTAATAGAGGTTATTCCTGCCGAAGACCTCAGAACCAAACAAATAGATGTTCGCATCAATGTGAACATGATAGTAATCGTGGAAACTGGAATTCGAACCAGTATAACAATTACAATAGAGACAATAATAACTGCATAGATAATAATAACTCTGATAACTTCAGAGGTAATAATAGTCGGGGTAGATCTCAACACAAAAAAAAGAGATATCAGCAGGCTAATGCTGTACAACAGGAAACTGAGGGAGCCTGTAATCATGTTGTTGATAGTAAAAACTTTGACGCTGTCACTGGTTCTGCTTTTGACTTTGAGAGAGCAAACAAATGCCCCCTATGCAGTACTTTATTCGAACCGGGTACCATAACTACTTTGAGTTGTGGTCACCCACTTCCCGCTCTTCCTGCTGCTGTTGCGCATGACGGGAGGGGTTCTTTAATTCTACATAAGGGTCTTGTTAATGATACTCCGGTCTCACTACTTTTCGATTCCGGATGCACCACTATTGGTGTTAGACAATCGCTTGTAGATCCATCTTGTGCTACAGGAAGGGTTATTAAATGTGTCACATTTGGCGGCACTCTAGAAAAATATCCTACTGCTGTAATTCGCATTGCCACTCCTTTCTTTACTGGAGATGTGCATGCTTGTCTCTTACCTAATCCTATTGCGGACCTTATTATTGGTCGTATTCACGAGTTAGGGAGTGTACCCCACAGCAGATTGCTGCTTGGGAAGATAATAACATGCAAGCTACAAATGCAGTAGTTACAAGAGCACAAGCTCTACAAACACCCGAAACTTCACTGTATAGTGATAATGAAGTTGATAGCCAAGATAGTCACTTAGTGATTACTCGTGACTCTTTCATAAAATTGCAAGAAGAAGATCCTTCTTTAAAAAAATTCTTCGTTCTTGCGAAGAAAGGTGATCCGAATCAGGATACAAATAGAAAATCTTGGATTGCAATGAGAAACGGCGTACTTGTACGTATGGTACAAGATTCGACTACGTCGGCACATTCGCAAAATTCTTGTTCCCAAGAGCATGAGAGTCCATAATATTACAACATGCTCATGACTCGCAATGTGCTGGACATATGGGTTTTTCCCGTACGAAGTCGAGAGTCCTTGCGGCTTTCATTTTGGCCTTTTGTCAATAAGGACATTCGTATTTACTGCCGATCATGCAAGGTATGTCAGGAGGTCAAATCTAGAGGACCACGACATGCTGCGCCTATCCAGGCTGCTGACATTCCTATTCGGCCGTTCCAGAAAATGGCCATAGATATTATTGGCCCTTTTAAGGTCAAGTCGGCCAGAGGACATCAGTTTATCCTTACATGTGTCGATATGTGCCAGAGGCTATTCCTCTTAAGAGCATATCTACTACAGATATCGCAGATGCTCTTTGGTTGATATTTTCTCGCTTGGGGTTCCCCAGAGAAATATTGTCAGACCATGGCACTCAACTCATATCTGACACTATGTCACAGGTAATGTCTACCTTACATATTGAACGATCTCTCAGTAGTATCTACCATCCTATGTCTAATGGGTTAGTTGAGCGTCTGAATAGAACGCTCAAGACTTTGCTTGGTAAGATAACTGAAGATCATCCTCAAGATTGGGACAGGGTTTTACCCGCGGCTCTCTTTGCCTATAGAGAAGTCCCTAATGAACACACAGGATTTTCTCCCTTCGAACTTTCTTTGGCGCGCGTCCACGCGGCCCTATGTCTTTATTACACGATCTCATCACTGCCGATGATATTAGCGATGAAACTCAATCCTCATATGAGTATGTCATTGCTCTTAGACAAAAGATCATTGAGGCATGTAAGCTAGCAACTGCTTCATCAGAAATTGCTAAAGAGAAGGCAAGGCAGTTTGCTAACAAGAATAGATGTCTACGACAACTTTGTCCAGATGACAAAGCATTCGTCCTACTCCCCAGTAGGGAAAATAGACTTCTTATTGCATGGAAAGGTCCGTATGCAATAGTCTCTCGGATTTCCGATGTTGACTATGTGGTCGATATTGATGGAAAGCATAAAACTTTCCACCTAAACATGCTTTCGGAATTTCACGAACGTCCGGACTATTTGCTGCCTATTTTCCAGGCAACGGATGATGCTCCTGCACCTCACGGTCATTATTCATCCCTGTCTGTCATACAGGATGAGGAAGCTACCTTCTCTGATGTCAACCTTCCCCTTCCAGTGGTTCCAATACATTCCACGGAATCTTGGAAAAACGTTTCTGTTTCTCCTAATCTTTCTGGTGACGAACATCGACAAGTCTCGTCGATGTTACAAACATTTCAGGATGTACTCACTGACATTCCTGGACACACAGATGTCATAGAACATGACATAATTCTTACCGACAATAATCCAATTAGGGTTAGGCCGTATCCTATTCCTATACACTTTCAGTCGCCAGTGGAAAAGGAATTGGATGAAATGATTCAATTAAATATAATTGAACCATCGACTTCACCATATTCTTCTTCCATGGTTATTGTCCGGAAGAAGGATAAGAACATACGAATTTGCGTTGATTATCGCAAATTGAATCAGGTCACAAAGTTCGATGCTGAACCGATGCCTTTGTTAGAAGATCTACTGATTAGACTTTCTAATTCTAGATTCTTCACTAAACTTGACTTGTCTAAAGGTTATTGGCAAGTGCCTTTAGCAGAGCATGCCAAACCTCTTACTGCTTTTTCTACTCCTAGGGGTCTATTTCAATGGAATGTTATGCCTTTTGGTCTCATGAACGCCCCTGCCACTTTCGTTCGCATGATGCGTCGAATTCTGTCACATCGTTCGGATGTCATCGCATACTTAGATGACATCTGTCTCTTCAGTGATACCTGGGAAGATCACTATTTAGGGTTATATGACTTACTGTCCACTCTACGTGAGAATAATTTGACAGCAAAACCTTCTAAAGCTTTTGTTGGATTTGGTGAAATCTCTTTCCTGGGTCATCGTGTTGGTCATGGTCTCTTGAAGACAGAAGACCACAATACTTCCAAAATACTGAACATCTCTGTTCCTAAAACGAAGAAACAAGTTAGGAGTCTCTTAGGTTTAATTCAATTTTATGGGAGATTTATTCCAAATTTATCTTCGATCATGGCACCTCTATCCACATTGTTGAAGAAAGGTTCGCCTAATCTGGTCCGTTGGTCTGAAGAATGCCAATCTTCACTAGACCAAATCAAGAATATATTTTCTTCTCCTCCCATCTTAAGATTACCTACTCTTGATAGGACTTTTGTTCTTCGGAGTGATGCTTCATCCACTGGGATTGGAGCAGCACTGATGCAAGAATATGCAAATACTCTGCATCCTGTTATGTTCATTTCTAGAAAACTAAATGCGGCAGAGAGGAACTACTCGGTTTTAGACCGTGAGTTGTTAGCGATGGTTTGGTCAATTCTAAAACTACAAAGATTCCTCCTGGGCGCACATTTCATTCTAGAGACTGATCAGAAAGCTCTTACAGCTATTCAGACTAAGAATTTGAAGAGTTCTAGATCCACTCGATATGCTATAGCTCTTCAACCTTTTCACTTCACGGTACGAGCTATCCGTGGTGCGGATAATGTGATGGCTGACATTTTGTCTAGATGCCCACATGACTCCAACTAATACTTCGGTCCTATATTTCCATATATTACAGAGTCATAACACACCTATATTTCTACAATAGATTAGCACATCTGTACTTACTTTATATGTACACACTATCGTGCTTTGTTGTCATCTTCTTCTGATCGTTTTTTAAGATGATAGAGGAGGACTGAGTAGTTAATATAAGGGCCGTTAGTTTACTAAACAGCCACAATTATTAATAATGTATTGTACCTTATGAAGCATATTAGTTATTAATTAGCATTATATTGCTTGTACTTTCTCAGAATGTCATTGTTGAGCTGAGGACTTACCTTACGAGTTCTAGATTGTGTACTTATGTCATTACATGTCAAAGAATGTACTATTTAAATTTTCCTATCAGATTTGTACATCCATTTTTAAAGACAATATTAGAGTATGCTGTTTAATGATGATTATAGTAACTTGCATACGTATATTGTGTTTACATGCTAACGTGATGTGTGTTGGTGACACCTCCCCGATGTGAATATTTTTTGAGACATATTTATTTTTCTGTTGAGGTATATCCTCACCAGACACTCTATAATTAGCCTATTGTTTGGCAATTTAATTAATTATCAGCGCATAATTCGTGCGTTTTGAGCCGCTTATCGCATGCTCTTTGATATTTAAAAAAAAAAAAAATATGTTCCACATTTTTTTTTTATCGGGAGGAGGTGGTGATATGTTGCGTGATAAATTCTCGCAACATCGTTTTATTTCAATATCTGTTTTATAACGCAAGGGCAACAACTGCTTGAAATTTATAGTCACTTTTCTCGGTAAGCATTTGTCTTCTCGCGTTGGTATCGAATGCAGTTAACTTTTGAGCTGTGGTCATTTTTGCGCTGGACTGCGCATGACATGTCTTGTTGTTTGGTCGATCGGTTTCCGCCCACCACTAGTGGGAGTGAGCGATTTGGAATGGCGAAAGAGATGCCTCGTTGAAGAGGGGATCTCCGCTATTTTTTTGTTCTGTCAGGGATGTGTAGTCCTCTTAATGGATATTTCGTTTATTCGAGATAATACCTCTAGTGTTTTCCCACATGTCGGGAGGCGTGATATTTCTGTGTATTTCATGAAAGCAAGGTAAATTGACTTTTTCATTAACTCTATCGATTTTGGGTCGTGAGCGATTTCGATTCATAGCCTGTCTCCGAAAGTCGTCGTCACGAGATGTTCTTTTCCAGCTCACATGTCGCTGCATTGTACTGCATCGGTTGATGCATGTACCAAGGACCATTACTTGCTACTTTGTTAAATGAACTAGGTTTAGAAAAACCTTTATTATCTAGAGGATATTTTTGAGGACATTATTTATACTTCGGCAGACGTGTCTGTCTTGCTGAAGTCAAACTAAGGAGAGTGAACTGATCTCATACATCTGGTTTATCTCCTGGCTGTTATAGAAAAGGATGGAGTTGTTCACCTGACTACATTTACAGCACTTTGAAATATAACATGCATCTGACTCATCATTGTAATGCTGTCTACCGTTTATTGCTGTATTGAATGTTGCTGTGATAATGACTGTTTGATGTGCCTACACATTTGCGTAACCATTTTGTCACTGTGGCGTCCACAATAAATAATGAAGAAAAACGTCAACGGCTGTTTCAAGACTCATTGACTTTATACGTCGTGAGTTTACTGACGTCCTATGTGGATTGCCCTGTTATTGTTGCATGAACATTGTTTTGACTGAACACATCTACACACTACACAAAACCAGACATGCGGATGCCATCCATCATCTGGTCAAAGTGGTATTGTGCCCTATGTTTTTGATATATTTCTGTCCAAAGATTTTTGTGCGCTGTTGGTAGTGCCTCTTAACCAACGTGTGGCCTAGTAGTAGTTTAGTCTCAACGTCACTTTAATTGTTTTATTATCACAATGGCAATTATAGCTCTTAGTCTCTACTTCAAGTGCTTTCCACAGATGTTCCTCTGTTGATGCTCCTGAGTATGATTGGCAGTGCCTTGGATTTGGGGATTAAGTCTACAATTTATTTGTATTGCCGAGGGCCGTAGATTCATAAAGACTACACTTGACATAGTCCAGCTTACCTCTGATGAATGTTTTATGAAATGGCTATCAGTGCTGTCTCATGTCTAGGGCTCCCCATTTTTTTAGCCTATTTATGTTTCCTTAGAATAAATTGTTAGCCCTCTACTGCTTTCTCGTTATTTTTTTGTATGTGTGTTTAATACGAGTTAATTTGTTGTTCTATATATCATCAAGTAGCCATAATTGTTTAAGAAAATTAACAAAAAAACACAAATAATATTATTTTGAATTACTATAAACAAATCCATAATGATGCTACTAAAGATATAGCATACAACTTTGAAGTTATATTTATAAAATAAAGAAATTAATTATGAATAACAAAAACCCAAAAATAACACCATCAAACAAACACATTATATTTGTTTTACTGCAATCTGTTTTGCACACTAAGTAAAATTAATTACGTCACCTTACAATATGGGGGATTTAATGTGAAAGGCCAAGTCGGTTTACATAATATTTATTATGTCGTGTGTTGGAACATGTGTTTGTGAATGTGGCTCCGGTAATGTTACAATCATTTTGTTGGTGTCGAGTAATATAAGTGAGTCTGTTTATGCACATGTTCACAGTTTATTTTCCTGCAAATATTATAAGTAACGAACGCGTGTAAAATTTGTATACATCTATCATAAAAACTATATACATCGTAATCAATAAAACTATAATACAGTCTATCAGAAAAACCTATATACATTCTAACAGGAACACTGTAAATACCATCAATCAAATAAAAACTATATAGATCTATCACAGTAAAACTAACATCTAATTAGTAAGGGTGACCATATTTTTCAAAACCCTAATCATCCGGGCACATAATAATAAGATTTTGACCTATTTTAAATGCAAAAAATCGGAACAGCCACAAAAGGGTAAGAAGAAAAGGTCCAAAAGTCGGGACAATGTCCCGGAAAAATCAAGTTAATATATGCCAATTTAAATTATTATACATTTTTATATATACATTTGAAAAACCAGTACATTTTACTGTATATGTTTAACTAACTTGACAGAACTATTAAAGAGAGAAAAAACAACAAATAATCCTTATTAAGTCTGAAGATCAAGTTATTGTAAAACTTTTTTCAGATGAGTGTAATTTTATATCAATTAGGTCCCGTCTATGCAAGCAGCATCTTAAAAAACGCGTCGACATGAGTTTTCTCACAGTTCACTTATTGGTTGTCAACATAGCTTATCCAAAAGTTTTCATCACACTAGCTAGTGTTTTAAATCCACTTGGCCCATTAGAACTGTTTCATCAAATGAAAAACACTCTTTCTAGTGTGCAGCATTTGTTTTCCAGGTAGCCAGAAAAATAAAAAACTCTGCCAACTTCAAAATATTTTGAAAATGTCAACATTATTGTTTTGGAAGTGGGAAACCATTTCTCATCCAACCGGTGTGGGTGGCAAGTGTTTTTTGGCAACTGCCATTCACTAATTTTCTGAGAAGTAACAACAAACTGCTTCATGATAGAACAATATTCGGTCATAAAATTCAGTTTTCTGTAAAAGTTTGGCTGAAGGTACGTTATGAATCCACTAAGTGCGAATGGTGAATATCTTCAATATCATGCCCAAAATTGAGGTATTCTGTTCAGCCGTTACCCAGGCTGTTAGTGAATTTCTAGGCCTTGAAAATTTTTTTGCAGCCCATTTATTCAAATAATTTGAAAGTGCCTGTTTCATAGAACGATGAAACGCATAGCATGAAACTTTTTCAACATCCTCCTTTGGAAGTCCTTCCCATTGCAAGCTTTTTCAAGGATTAGCTTAACTCTTGAATGGCTAAAGAAACAGTCTTTTTTTGCAGTTTTGGACTTCAAAATAGTTTTTTCAACCTGTTGTTGCCTGTCAATGGACTTTCAAAGCACAGTGACCGTCTGTCCCTCTATTTTTTTGCACTGCTTCGTGGAATGTGTACGCCTTGACTGTGAACACAAAAACAACCATGCCTCAGATAGAGGACTTTCAAATGAAATGTTCTGTTATAAAAAACTGGGCCATACTGGTCTTGAGAATGAAAAATGATGATTTTAGAGAGCCAGGAACATCTGAAGAAACCCTTTCACAGCAGCCAGCAGAGCAAGTATAGGGCATCGTACCACCTAGTCTGAGCATAACCTAAGTTCATCTGGAATGTCAGTTTCCACAAAATCTGCAAAACTTCCTTGACAAGTTCTTTCAACTCGTACTGTGTTATGACTTTGAAGAGGAGATACATTTTAAGCAATAAGTCAGCTTCGACATCAACAGGCAGTAAACATCCTGCAGCTGTTTTTCGAACAGTGTGGTGGAAGAATACCACTTTCAGTTTAACTTTCCTTGACCTTACCTGTCCCAATAATTACGTCCTACTAGGCCTTACCACCCTCTGTCCTTTTATTAAACCTAACTGATACCCCATGGGTTTTTCCTTCTATACACCGTCTTCTCACCCTCCCGAGCTGTACAATAATTCATCCATTCTCCCTAAACTCATCACTACTCTAACGCTTAACGTCGGATATGTCACGATGAAGATGATTTCCTTCCGGTGAACGAGCTTCAAGAAATGCTCGAGTTTTTATTTTATCGCCGACTGGAAGTCACTAGCCTGAAAAGAAGTCCGTTATCTGATGCCCTTAATCGCATTAAGTCCCCGATACTTACTCCCAGGTTGGGCAACTCACTGCTAAACTTGCTACTACAGCTGATCAGACTCAAACTTTGTCTTAACTTCCACCCACCCTCACGTTTGGAGGTGAAAAAAATTTGTTTTCTCGTCATCTGCCTATTCTCCCACTCTGATCCCTAAAACTAGAGAGATTGTTTCGTGATACCCCTTTGGTGGCATATCGTAAGGGATAAGAATTTTAGGGATATTCTTTGTGCATAGTCGCTGAGACAAACTAGTCCTTCCCACTTTGTTACTAAACCAGTGCCAACTTGCCCGCATATGTAAGACCACTGTCCGTTTGTACTCCAAACGTAGTCCAGTCCCTCATTTCACGAACGGTAAATTTACCATTGGAGCAGTCTTACCACGTGCGAATCAAGAAAAACCCGATTTTATGCTATCATCTGCAAGAAGGTGTGTCAGGACCCTATATTTGTGAGACCTGTGGACAGACGTTTGGGGCAGACAGTTTTCGTGAACACTTGTAAATGACATCAGTTCCGTCATGGCAAACAATTTACCCAGTGGCGCCATCACTTTCAACAGCCCTGAACCATGTCTGGTAACTCTGAAACATTCATGTCAGCTGGTCCCTCCGTTCATGTAATCGGGCGACGACCGAACTTCGCTTTTCGTTGGAGAAAATCGCCTCATTTTTCAAATGGGAGCGGCTTCTTAGCTGCTCCTGTATGGGATGAATGGTCCAGCAACATCAGCATCATATTTTGCATAAATTTCTGGTGGCTTCAGTCGTTATTTTCCTATCTACTATCCTTGTTTTTGCTTGGGTTCGTCCTCGTTTTCCCCCTCCTCCGTCCCCTTCCCCCGCATTTTTTCTTGTTTCTTAGCCCGTCACTAGCCTCCCTACGTCAACCGTCCGCATGAACGCCTTTAGTTTTTTCTCAGCCATTTTGAATGTTCCCCTTCTCGACAACAACCAGCTAAGTGGGATTTACTGTCAACGCATTTTTATTAGTGGTTATTCATTCGCTGTCTTCGTTTTCGTTGATTTATTTTACTTTCTTTGTTTCGACATGTCTGTTTCTGTTTCAACGAAATTTTCCCTCCTCGCATTATTACTGTTATCGTTTTTTCGCGCATCACTGTGGATTTTCATCTGCTTGTTCATCGCACAATGTGACGTTTTTTCCCTCATCATCAACAGATCTTTTGTAGTACCTTATATGTATTTGTCTTGGTCCTTTGTCACCTGTTCGTAACTGTTGCTGACGAAGGTAAAACCCGAAACCGTCCCCTTTGTTCTCATGTGGTACCGTTTAGGACTTGTAAAAACTGATTTCATACCATATTATTTTTTAATTTATATATTTGTGGAAAATATAGACCTGCACCACGCCAACTCTAGAAGACCAATGTTCCCAAGAGGTTGTTCTTGCAGATTTTTTCTTTAAAACATTGTTCATTGTCCTTTATATCCCTTTTCACAACCTCCAGAAATTGGACATTCACTCGGTGTTGCCTGCACATAATCCAACTACTTTCCCTCTTTTCTGAAACCATTTTCAGTTATTTATGACATATTACACTAATTATTCTCCAATGTGAACCACAATCACCCTACATCCAACCCCCACCACATGTCCTACACAAAAACAAATTGCGACTGAAGACGACCCCTAAACCCTTCCATTGAGTGGGGGGGGGGGGGGGGGGGGGGATTTGGGGGGGGGGGGGGAAATAATATAAAATATAGC
>JAMPIV010010679.1:0-125629 GCA_024509875.1 Oreohelix idahoensis
TATTGATTTTCTATATGTTTGATGTTGTGAGGAGGTTAAATGATAATAAACTAAACAAAAACTTAATTAATTGTGTTGGTTAGCCCAGCCCATACCCATCCTCCATTTACCGTAGTTTTCACGTTTGTGCGTCTTGTTGTCACATAACTGTGTGTGTGTGTGTGTGTGTGTGTGAGTGGTTAAACGTATATGTTACATGTATGGATAGTAGGATTGTCTGATAAAAAATTACAGTCGTAAAGATAGGCTGGACTAGAGTATCTTCTCAATCCAGTGACAGATTCTACCCTTAAACTATTCACCCATGAAATCTATTTCTTATGCCTTATTTCTCACTTATTTACCACTTTTTCTGTTCTATTCAGACGGGACCAAATCTATCTCTAATACCTATCTAAATCTACGACACTGAGCTAAAACCTGATATTCCAGGCATTGAAAGTAAGGGAACACAGACAGAAACACAAAGAATGTATATAGGAACCAAGTACATTGACCAACAATTTCCAGCAATGCTTTTGACACATGCATATACTGATTGTTCAGCAAAAAAAACGCAGTTGAAAATGGGGTTGCTGACATCCTCATCAAATGAAACAACAGAATCTACTCTGTGGCAGTCGCCACTGGCAAATACTGCAATAACCTCAATGCTTAAGCAGAAGCCCTGAAACAGGCAGCGGAAACTCTTATTGAATGCAAAGCACATGCAGAAAAACAAATAGTAATCTTTACAGATGCCCTCTCAGTAAAAACAAGGGAGCCGCGGTAGCATAGTGGTTAGTGCACTGGCTTCCTAGCTCAGTGGTCTATGGTTCGATCCCCAGATGAGGTGGGATTTTTTTAGGCGGCAAACGGCTCCTGAGTCGACCCAGCCCCAATTGGGTACCAGAGCAACTCTGGGAAGGTTAAGGCAGCCGACGTGATGCTGACCACATTACTCCTAGTGTGGCGATGGTCAAGAAAATATGGGCCTAACACCATATTCCCAATATGCCTCAATGGGCGTGTAACGGGATCATTTTCTTTTTTCCTCAGTAAAAACAGCTCTGAAGAGCCAACTAAGCTAAAGACATGACAGATCTGATAAACTCTCTTGAAAGACTGGCCAAATGCTTCAACAAGTGCACAATCCAATGGATACCAGCCCATTGCAACATACCAGGAAATGAGGAGGCAGAAAAACTTGCTATAGAAGGAGGAGCCTTATAACAAAATGATATAGAGACAACTTACGAAATGACAAAAACTATTGTAAAAGCCACATTCAAGTCCAAATGGGAAAGAGAGCACCCAGGCTATCTAAAAAAATGATGAATATTATCAGCTATCTCGGAGAGAACAGGTCACTATTTTTTGGCAACGCACTGGACACAACAAAATTGAGATACCATATATGTACCTGAAATACACATTTGGTGCAAAAAAAAAAAAGAAGTCATGTCACACCTAAGGGTCTTTTATATTTGGACATGCGCCCTAATATAACCGACTAGGTTGAACCGGACGCGCCTCGCCAAAACGAGGCAAAACTTTATTTAAAAAAAAAAAAAAATTTGTGATAAAAACTTTCTGTATGATCAGAAGCAACTGAAACTTTTGTACATTATGATAATGGAAGTACTTTAACAAGAAAGTCGTTTTAGGAGTTCTATAACATTAAAATGTTATTTAATATTATTAAGCCCCCCCCCCCCCCCCCCCCTTTCCCCCGCATGGATCAAACATGGATCTTCCTTGACTTAAATTTCGTAAAATTCGAAGTCGGCATCGGGACATTTTTTACCGACTCCGACTCTACTAAAAAATGACCGACTCCACAGCTCTGGTTAGAACATTTACTGCAAGGGTTTTTGGTTCAAGTAGGGGACAGTAGACCAACGGCAGCCATGTTGACCACAAACGTGGTGTTTCGCGACGAAATGAATTTTAATTTTTTTAAATTGTAAGACGGCCTCAATGTTTGGTGGACGTTATTTTGTCGATCGTTTTAAATTTTGACAAAGCTCGAAACAGGCTTGGTGTTTGATGAAGACTAGCTGTTTGTCAAAGCTCTAAACAAGGTTGGGGTTCGGTTACAGCTATCTGTAACGTTAATATGCCAGTCTGACAATATGGGGCGACATGCCGGACCCTGTCTACTGTCGTCATTACCTACCGAAAGACCTTGTTCTAATGGCAGGAAAACGTGGCCTACGTATGTTGAGGGCATATGCTCTATTGGAGCTAAAGGGGGGGGGGGGGGGGGGGGGGGGGGGGCGGGAGTGGCGGGGGGGTGGCGGGGGGTGGCGGGAGGGGGGGCGGGAAGGTGGTGATTTTGGCAACATGGAGGACGAAGTGTACTATTCCAACTTTCTACTTATGTTATGTGGGCTACTTTTACTGACAAGAGAATCAAACCTGAGTCAAAATACCAACATACCTAAATATCGTCTGGAACATTTACTATACCAGGTTTCTCAGTCATTGTGTAGGAAGTACGAACAGTCTGTTGTCGAGTGTCTTTAACTGCTAGGACTTCCTGTAACAGAATGAGCGATATGTAGCAAGGCGGATTGATTACTACGTCATTATGACGTCATGGGATAGCCAGTAAATTATTGAATATTGCGTCATAAATATCGTAAAACCTACAAGACGCTATTGTTATGTTTGAGCAGAGTCGACATCATAACACTTCGGTCAAACCCATTGGTGCTCAGTCTCCCTCGGCAACTGTCAAGGGTGTGAATGTTAATTGTTCCTGAAGCGCGCTGGTTGTATACACGATGGATGCATCCTTTCATACGTCCATCTCTGCCAGTTTTATGTTTGATGCCAAATTCCAACAGTCTTAGCCTCGTTGATTCATCTAGTGTAGTGTTGCTCTCTAACAGCTGCTCATCGATAGTCTTTAATATATCTCCCTTATCCATATCCAGTGTCCATCAGATTAAGTTGGGAGAACAGGTCCTGGAGCAGGTCGACCACTTTAAATATCTCGGAGCTATTATAGACCGAAAGGGGGGCATCAAAGAAGAGTTGGCCACTCGAAAAGCAGCGGCTGGGAGACTTTATCAGGCCATAAATCGAGGATTCCTCAGCAAGAAAGAGGTTGGTAAGAAAACGAAGATGGCTGTATACCGCTCCACCTATGTCCCAGTCTTGACATATGGATGCGAGTCATGGGCAATGACTACAACCCACAAAAGCCAGATTCAAACCTCAGAAATGTCCCCACTGTGGGTGCTCTTGATGTTGGTCTGTCAGCTCTCTCATTATCGTGTACCCCTGCATAATCAAGGGCAGTAGATCTACAACAGCTATTGAATAATCGAGGCGTCTATGGATGTTTTTCATTCATGCCGCAGCCTCCACTCAGGACCTTCCGAAACATGGACTGAGAGTCTGACACAATAACTGCTATGGTTAATGGAGTTTCAGATTCCTACCTCATGGCAGCAGTAGCTGCCTCTACTTCTATTTTCATGCTGGAGGTTGTTGTTATGTAAGTTTCGCCCAGCCGAACCAAGTCTTTATTCTAGCAGAGAAGCTTCATCCTGATTTCTCACCACGGAGTTGTTATAGTTGTTCGTCCATCACGGGTGATGAAGACCACTCTGTTCATCCAATTATTTAAGAATATGTTAGGTTAGTCTATGGGTACGAAGGTGACTGAAGAGCCCGATGCGGGCCTGGAAAGATCTCGGACAGTGTGGGCAGGGAATGTTTGCTTCATGTGAAGGTTTTATTTCACGGTCCTTTCTAGCTTGTCTCCGCTGTTCCGCTGCTGCTCTTCTGGATGATTCGCATGCTGCTGCACCTTTACGAAGAGATGTGCGCCAAGCAGTTCGGTCTTGCGCAGCAGCTTCCCATGTGTCAGGGTTTATATCAAAGGTTTTCAATGACGTCTTTAACGTGTCTTTGAAGCGCTTCTTTTGGCCACCATGGGAGCGTTTACCCTTCTGCATCTCACCATAAAAGAGTATCTTTGGCAGTCGATGGTCTGGCATGCGGACTACATGACCTGCCCAGCGAATTTGTGACTGCATCAGAATAGTATCAATACTAGGGATACCAGCTCTGTCAAGAACGGCGGTATCCGGGATCTTGTCTTGCCATTTGATGTTCATTATCTTCCTGAGACAGACTGTATGGAAGTGGTTTAGCTTCTTTACGTGGCGCCTGTATACAGTCCATGTTTCACATGCATATAGCAGCACTGGAAGCACCGCAGCTCTGTTCACAACATTCAGTTTCTCACCATTAACCTTGATGACTGGCTCAGTATAAACTGTGCCAGGAGCTGGTTGGTACATGATTTCTGTTTTCTTCGTGTTGATGGTAAGCCCAAAGTTGGCGCAGGCTTCGGAGAATCTATCCACACTATGCTGCAGATCAGCCTCTGAGCCAGCATTGAGGGCACAATCATCAGCAAACAGAAGATCTCTGATGGTGTGTGATTTGACCTTGGTTTTTGCTTGAAGCCTCCTAAGGTTAAACAATTTTCCATCAATACGATAACTAATGTCGATTCCTGTGTCCCCGTCTCTAAAAGCATCAGTCAGCATAGCAGAAAACATGATACTGAACAGAGTCGGTGCAAGTACGCACCCTTGTTTAACTCCATTTGAGACGGGGAAAGGCTCTGATAGCTCACCGTTTTCCTGAACTCTAGCCTGCATTCCATCATGCAGTTGCTGCACTATTGTGATAAATTTCTTTGGGCAGCCGTATTTTGCCATGATCTTCCATAGACCCTCTCTACTGACCGTGTCGAACGCCTTTGTCAAGTCGATGAAAGCTGTGTACAGGTCACAGTGCTGTTCTTGGCATTTTTCTTGTAGCTGTCTTGCAGCGAACACCATATCTGTGGTTCCACGTTCTTTCCGGAATCCACACTGACTTTCAGGTAAAAGACCTTTGTCAAGATGAGCCGTAAGGCGATTCAAAAGGATTCTGGCGAATATCTTCCCAGCGATTGATAAAAGAGAGATGCCTCGATGATTGTTGCAGTCTTGGCGATTACCTTTACGTTTATATAGATGTATAATTGAGGCATCTTTGAGATCGTGTGGGATGGTTTCACTCTGCCACATTTTCTGGAAGATCATATGAAGTTTCTCTATCAGAACTGCACCGCCATCTTTATAAACCTCAACAGGAATTGAATCGGAGCCAGGGGCCTTTCCACTAGACAGTTGACGAATCGCTTTTTTAGTTTCCTCCAGAGTTGGTACATCATCTAATGCTTCATTTATAGGAATTTGGGGCAGGCGGATGATGGCTTCGTCGTTAATAGATGATGGCTGGTTCAAGATATTATTAAAATGTTCAGCCCAGCGTTGGAGCATTTTTTCCTTGTCTGTAATTAGTGTTTTTCCATCTGCATTAAGGAGGGGAAATGATCCTGATGATGTTGGACCATAGACCGCTTTGAATGCAAGGTAAAAGTTTTTCAAGTCATGGCTGTCAGCAAAGCCTTGGAGCTCATCTGCTTTATTACTCAGCCATGAATCCCGCATCTGGCGTAGTTTATGTTGGACGATTCTACGCATGTTGTTGAAAGCGTCTTTCTTGGATGTAGATTTTGGATCATTTAAATATGCTTTATGGAGATGGTGTTTCTCAGCCAACATCTGCTTTATATCATCTGAGTTCTCATCAAACCAGTCATTTTGTTTCTTGATGGAAGGACCCAGGACCTCTGTAGCAGTGTTGTAGATCTGCTCACTTAGGGCTGCCCAATTTGTTTCCACACTTTGGCCGTCTAGCGAGATAGATTTGAGACGGTCTTCTAAGGTGTCAGTAAATGACTGTTTGATTTTTGTCTTCTTTAGTTTGGTGACATCCAGCCTCTTTTGAGTTTTCTTCCCCTGAGGGCGCCTGGCTGGTTGGATACGAATTTTAAGTTTAGATACAATGAGGCGATGATCAGTCCAGCATTCGGCACCACACATGGACTTGGTCACCCGGACATCTTGCCTGTCCTTCTTCCTAACAATTACATAGTCAATTAGGTGCCAATGCTTTGAGCGAGGGTGCATCCAGGAGGTCCTGTTGCGGGTAGGAAGTCGAAAAATGGTGTTGGTGACAAGGAGGTCATGTTCTGCGCAAGTCTGGAGGAGACGAAGTCCATTACTGTTACAGCGACCCACGCCGTACCTACCAATAGTGCCATTCCAGGAGATGTTATCTGAGCCTACTCTTGCATTAAAGTCACCAAGAATGATGAGCTTATCTGCTTTAGGAACTGATGCAATGACTGCATGTAGTTCTTCGTAAAACTTATCCTTCACATCATCCTGGTTTGTCATAGTTGGTGCATACGCGCTAATGATGGTGGCATGTTTTCTTCCATAGAACAGAGGGATCTTGACCGTCATGAGTCGGTCATTTATTCCCTTTGGGGGCCCCGCTAACTTGCTGACAATTGCTGTTTTGATTGCAAATCCAACCCCTGCTTCTCGTCTTTCTTCAGTTCCTCTTCCGCTCCAAAAGAATGTATAACCTGCTCCCTTTTCGCAAAGTTGGCCCTCGCCTGCAAGTCGAGTTTCACTCAGTGCTGCTATGTCAATGTTGTACCTGGCCAGTTCTCTCCCAATCAGGGCAGTTCGTCTCTCAGGTCTGTTTGCGTTAAAGTCTTTGTCAAGTAGAGTGCGCACATTCCATGCGCCTAGAATGAGGGGGAAAAATCTGTCCTTTCTTTTTCTTATATGTCGACCGCCGAAGTAGGGTACCCACCAACCGCGGTAAGCTGGTTAGGTAATGGTGAAGCAGGCAATGTTTAGGGCACCTTTTCTAGCCCCTTCCTCATGCCATGGAGGTGAGCAGTGCTTTCCTAAAGAGGGCTGCTCAGACACTCAGGGGGCTGCAGAATCCCACTGCTGCTCCGATCAGTGGAAGACGACCATATGGCCTGAGCCGCCTGTGTGTAGGTCTGCGACTACGACTGCCAGCGTATCCACGCCTGCCGCTTCGCCGCTCGCCCATCGCCACAGGACTTGTTGTGAGTGGATGGATGAATGGATGAAAGAGTGACTTGCGCGGTGATTTGGATTAAAGTGAGGAAGAGTTGCGCAATTCGTCGACCTCACTCTCTCGCCTGGGTCCATCTCAATCCAGTGGCAAGACAAGTCAAGACGACTGGAGATGAAGTCAGGTGCAGTGGATGACCAGGGCTTTCTACGTGCCTCGCCGTGCTCCTTACGCTCCACAGCGCGTTGCTGGTAATCGCCGTCATGCCCGTTGAACCAACAGGTGGTTTCTTCCGCGCAGTCTATCGAATCCAGTCTTCGCATGCATGGGTAGGCAGACCCTAACTCACCGAAGATTTATAACCATTCGGCTACCCTCACCTAGTTTAGCCGGCCTGTCAAAGCCGTTGTCCGGGGGTGGCCGCTGTCGCATGCTGACAGCTACGAGGAGCCACAGGTGAGAGCTGGATGCCAGGTTTGGACCAAAGGTGGCTGAGCTGTCCTGAAAAGGGCATGACAGCTCTTTCACCAGAGGTATTACCAATACCTGACTTCCCAACACCACGGAGTACAGACACATCAGTGTACACAATGGCATCATCATCTCAATCTGATCACTTATCAGCTGATTGTTAGTGTGGTTCAGAATCGACATCACTGCACTCCGGCAAACCCACAGGTGCTCAGTCTCCTTCAGCAAATGTCGAAAAGTATAAATAAAGAAATCAAGACAAGACTTGAGATGGCCTCAGCTGCCATGACAAGGTTGAATGTGATCTGGAAAAGTAACATCAGTTTTCCTGTGAAGATCAAATTATACAAATCACTTGTATTATCTATTCTCTTGTATGGGTGTGAGGGCTGGACACTCACTGCAGATACGGAGCGAAGGATTCAGGCTTTCGAGCATAAATGTTATAGAAGAATTTTGCGCATTTGCTATAAAGAGCACAAAACAAATGTCTATGTTAGAGAGAAGATAAACACCTATGCAGGCCATCAAGAACCACTTTTGTCAATAGTGAAACGTCGAAAGCTTGCCTGGTTTGGGCATGTAACTCGTCATGACTCCCTTTCGAAAACGATCCTCCAGGGAACAGTCGAAGGTAAACGGAGAAGAGGAAGGCAAAGAAAATCCTGGGCTGATAACATCAAAGAATGGGCACGACACGGTTTCTCCACACTTGTACGCATTGCTGAGAATAGAGAGCAGTGGAGGACCCTGTCTGCTGATGCTTCCACCATGGCACCCCTACGACCCATGACGGGTTATGGGTTGAGATGATGATAAATGCTAATTGTTTTTGTAATGCGCTGGTTGTATACACGACGGATACATCCTCTCATACGTCCACCCATGCTAGTCTGACGTTTGATGCCAAAGTCCAACAATCTTAACCTTGTTGATTCATCTATTGCAGTGTCATTCTCTATTCGGCGATCATGAATAGTCCGTATCTCTCCCTTATCTATATCCAGTGTTTCCTCAATGGGTGCTTTCTACGTTAGTCTGTGTGGCGAGATGAGAGTTAGATAGACAAAATATAGTTCCTAGACATGGAGAAGGGAACTTGTGAACTAATGATAGCGATGTCACAGGACAATTAAGGTAGTTAACTGCTCAGTTGTAGATGGTAGCTGTAGAAGAGAGTTGTGAAGTAAGTCACCTTCTCGCTAGACCTATTCTTTGCTCCAAGGATGTCTCTATTAATAGTTGGTATGAATGCACAAAGGAAACTTATTTCACAAATTAGAAAGAAGCAATCCACTTTTTTTGGGGCGTGTTATGAGAAGAGGAAAGCTGGAATATATCATACCAACAGGTAAGCTGGAATATATCGTAACAACAGGTAAGCTGGAATATATCATACCAACAGGTAAGCTGGAATATATCGTAACAACAGGTAAGCTGGAATATATCGTAACAACAGGTAAGCTGGAATATATCGTAACAACAGGTAAGCTGGAATATATCATACCAACAGGTAAGCTGGAATATATCGTAACAACAGGTAAGCTGGAATATATCATACCAACAGGTAAGCTGGAATATATCGTAACAACAGGTAAGCTGGAATATATCGTATTGTGGTAGGGTGGGCGAGATAATGATGATGATTATGTTGTGATGTGTGATATCACTCTCTTGTCACACTCGCACCGACCCGAACAACAATAAAACTCTTGATTCTAGAGGCAGGGGCTATATTTATTTTTACAGCCCATTCAGTGACAAAGCAAACATTAAACAAATAAACTAGCGAACATCACAAAACCCAACAAAACACCCAACAGTGCCCGATGCTAATAGCTTACGTGCTCTGGTCCATCTGCTACCTTCACTGGTCGCCTCGCCTCGTTTGTTCTCTCGGCTGGGCTAATACTAGGAAAGGTCGCTGCTGGCTACCGCACGCTTTTTATAGACTGCTAAGCCTAAACACTCACTTACTCCGCGCGCGCCGTAATCGCGCTACTTAAATAACACTCGCGATTATCGCTTAGGAATAGCGAAAACACAAATAAAACTTACAGCTATTTAATATAACACACGAATCTCAAATATAACTCACAACTATACACCACAATTAATATTTAGGCGTTATTGTGGCCTAATTAATATATTTTCTATCTCGTTAGAATTTTCACATCCCAGCATGCTTCGCGCACAACGAAAATATGTGGGGGACAAACATGCCTTGAACTGAAGTGGGGGTGGGGCCTCAGGGGCGTCTTCCCGGGCCCATCACATATCGTAACAACAGGTAAGCTGGAATATACCGTAACAACAGGTAAGCTGGAATATATCGTAACAACAGGTAAGCTGGAATATACCGTAACAACAGGTAAGCTGGAATATATCGTAACAACAGGTAAAATTGAAGGAGAAATAGATAACGAAAGACAAAGCAAGCAAATACTGGACAGTTTGACATCGTGGTATGGAAAGAAGTCAACAGCAGAATTGATAAATTGTACTGGAGACAGGAAGTTGTGGAGAGACATGATCTCCCACGCCACTAGGCACGGTACTTGAAGAAGATGATGATGAAATGCAGCTCGTTAATTATACCCACCGATTTAAAATATTAAATAATTCTAGACACGAACAAACATTTTAGAACTGTAACAATCAACTGCGATTTCTAAAAATGTATCAGTGACTTTAATAATATTTAAAATAGAGCTTTAGTAAACATTGCAGATAGGAATTTACAAAAAATTACAAACTGGAATGTAATAATGTTCGCTTTTCACACAACATGCCTAAGAAAAATTCTCCAAATCTTTTGGCCGAATACCATCACCAACCAAGATCTGCTTACTCGGAGCAAGCAAGAGGACATGCACACCATCATAGCTGGCAGACGCTGGAGCTGGGATGGCTATGTCCTCAGAAGAGATCCCGATGCCATCACAAGAACAGCTATGCTTTGGACCCCTGAAGGAAAACGAAAGAGAAGCCGACCAAAAACAACTTGGCGGAGGACTGTGGAGGCTGAGATGCAAAGAATGAACCAGAGTTGGGGCACTGTACGAAGGATGGCCACCGACCGAGCAAAGTGGAATAAATTTGTTATTGCCCTACAAGACGCCCATAGGCGTGATGGCCACTGACTGCTTTGACGGTCGGCGGCTAAGGATCAAAGAAGAAGAAAGTATTTTTCATTATGTCGGTGTGACAAAACGGGGCGGCATCTATCGATCTTTGTTTCTCTCCGGCAGTATCGGCACATTTGTGGTGCTGATTTTTATTATTTGCTCTCAATTGTCGAACTTTTCTTTCTTTCTTCGTTATTTTTCTGCTAAGTAGCAGACATTTGATTTTATCAAATCATTCGACACTCCCTGTAGGTGATAATAATCACATTTGCTTTGCGCTGCCCAAATTTGTTGGCTATAGGCGCGGCAGATTAACACGCACATCGGCCAGCGCTATCGGCTTAATCACTGATAAGACATGGATGACAAGATTACTTTAGATAAAAGTAAGATTGTTACATCTCGAACACATGGTCATATGCGGTTACCGGTGTGTTTGGAAGTTTGTACACAAGGGCATCGGACATCTTATTACCATATATGGGAGATTGTGATAAACGAGCGCAAAGGCCTTTTTGCTCCATCTTTTCCTACATTTTTCATATTGTATTTTCTCCGACATTTGCTCTTTCATCTCATATTTGTGATCCACATTTGCTATTTCATTGTTGTGATTACTCGCGACCGGTATCTAGAAAACCACATTTGTTCTTTCATCGGGGGAAATAAAGTCCTTTGATTGAGTCCACATGCCTGACATTATCGTTTAAAGCCCACATTGCATCGTGATAAATCTGGTAAAAACACATATGGTCATCCGAAACACATCTGGGCACGCTGTAATTTCTGTGACACCACATTGGACGCCCAGATTGGCCAGGGGAAAACGTCTCATGCTGTAATGGTGTTATCTTGGGTCGGCCGCGGTTCAGACAAGCGTTGGTTTACCACATTGGACGCCCAGCTTGGCCAGGTGACTTCCAGAAATATATAATACCGCATAATCTACTAGAGTGAAGCAGTCCAGTTTTTTACCTTGTGAGGAAGAGATTAAACCCAAAAAAGCATAGCCTAATACACGTGTTTATTCAGAGTGGATGATAATTCAGTTCTGTGATTAATTGTGTTCTTAAAGGATTTTGCGAAGGGAAAAGAAGGTTAGTAGATCTTATACTTATTAATACATTTTCTTATTTTTGTTTATTTTAACCTCACAGCTAAAATGTGCGAAAGATAAAGTTTCAAATAATTCTTGGCATAACTGATTAATAAAATCAGAAGATTTTCCTAGAAGATGATAGGATGATAGGAGGTAATTAATAGTTCATATTTCACCTTTATCATCATCTGTAGTGAAATGGACAGAGATACAACGGTAAAATATCTCCAAAGATAACATATAAGGATAAAAACATGATGCGTAGGCTGCTGATGTACATGATCGCCCAGACCGCGGGTCATCACCCTCCATAAAAATTGACTCGCTAGACAGGAGGGGAACGGCGGATAAAAAGGAAAAAATATGACTGGAAAGATTGCGTGAGACTGGCAAGGCTAAGGAGACGCAATTGGGGGGGATGGAGGAAAGTAAAAATTCACGTCCCCCAAATTGACACGAGGTACGGAATGGACGCTTTTGCGATACCAAGCGCTTGATTTGAATTCAGCGGCTAAAACGCAGATGTTTGGAATATTACAAAATTTAAAAAGTACTTTTTTCTTAATATTAATGTTAGGAATATAAAAATTAGCTGGCCGGATGGCCCATTCTGAGCAGTGAACAAATACGTTCTTAATTTTACAAACGGATAGATAATATTGAAGATAATGACAAAAGACAGTGTTGTTCACATCATCGACAGACTGTATGGAATCTAAAAGTGTCGCTAATTGCACAAAAAAAACACGACCTCGAAACGCAGGTGTTCAAATTTACTTAGTATGGAGGAGAGGGTTTTTGGGTGGTAGCTGTGTCTAAATATAACTTTTAACGACAAAATTTTGGAGGGGAGAGAAAGGTTGGTTCAAAAATCGAGTACATTTTGTAGAAAAACAAGTAGAGACGGACAGACTAACAGATAACCATCCATACTTGACTGAAGCATGACTGAAATGACTTTATGGTAGGAAATTTGAAATTAAAATAAACCTAGGCAGTGATTGGCCACAGACAATCATATCATTAGCGCTCAGACGCGAAAGTGGGGCCATTCTTCAATAGTTGTTCAGTGATAGACACAGATTTTAAAGTGTGGTGATTTCCATATGAAAGAAAGTGTAATAAATTTAGGGACGCCATACTATAGCCAGCAGCTCAGCTGAGTTTTGCTAGCAATTCTGTGTTATTTATTCATAATCTGGTAAGATTGAAATTATTTCTTTATATATTTTGAATATTGTTTCATGTTCGAGTGATTTGATACTGCCATATCGAAATCTAGCCTTACAAACAAGTAGGGATTTGCTCTAGACCCCCCGCCCTAGTCAGGGTCTAGGGACCAACAATGTACATAAACTCCAGCAAGGATTATGCAAGACAGATCAAGTGTTGAGAATAATGAAACATATTACCTATCCTCTTTTAGGGCAGACAACTAATAAATATTTTTCAGAACCTATAGTCTGGGAGGATCTATCTGATGTAAAACCACCATGGTAAATGTGCTGTTTGGTCAGAGAGATCTGACCTGTCTGTATGATGTGGTTGTTGTGTCAGTGTTGTGTCCAGACGTGGGTAGAGAATAGATTTTGACACATGGCCCATACTTTGATTGCAGAGCTGCGAGTTTCTGTTGTCAACAAGCAGTGACTATTCAGTTGGTGACTTTACTCGAGTGTATCTGTGCAGTACTTGTGACAGAGACCACCATTATTGCCCGCCAGCACAGAGAGGTGGGACCACCAGATTTCAGCACCAGAGCTACAATTAAAAGATGAGTGAGCCTCTGGTCTGCTGGACATTCACCAACCACGTTTAGTTACTAATACCCTCATAAAAATTCCCACCATTTTCTGGACACTGTGTAGTCAATATAGACAGGTGTGATGAGGCCACCCCAACAGCACAAACAGTAACTATCCTCCCAAGTAGATGACTACTAGAACATTTTAATAAAACTAACTAGTATAGTACATATATATGTACACTATTGCATTTATGATATAATATTCCATGCATTTCTTTCATAATCTCTAAATCCTTTTAAGTTCTGGTCAACCTAAAAAAATTGATCCAGAACAAAATAAATGTAATATAATTTTATCAAAAATTTTACACACGTGAGTTAGTTCAGTGTATTGTAACATTTATTAATATTATTAGTCTTGTTAAATATCTGTGGGTATATCTATAACCTATTACACCACACTACATATCATAACCCTAGACACTTTACGTAGCCACATTCATTCAAAAAAAAATTAAGTGTGAGGTCGTAGTGGTAGCAAGAAAGGCCTTCTGACAATTCTCAACTACATTTTATCTCAGGAGCCTTCACAGCTGGCCTCATACAATTACATTTAGTAATATAAACATCATACAATACCATCAAACACCACTACATAAATTGGGGTCTTGTCCAGGGATAATTAGCCCAACAGTAATATTAGGATCTCCTGGTGGGAGAAATAAAAGTAGGGAAATAAATTGTAAAATTCCCTTTAAAATTAAAAGTGTCCCTGCAGATAAAAGTTGGTGAATCTTCACAGCCAGTAATAATTAATTAGTTAACTGGTTAGTTAGAATTAGTTAGACTATAGTCATATAGTAATTAGAAGTACTTAGTGTATTTACTGGTTAGAGATTTAGCTTGTATATTATTATATTGTCTAAAAAGTATGGCGGAGCTGGCAAAATTTAGATCAGCTGCTGTGCTCACCGCGAAGGAGATGGGAATGGATGGTCAAATTTTAATTCAATACGTAACGGCTGAATGTGATAAATATATTGAACGGGAAGAAAGGAGATTAGAAAAAGAGGCTGAAAGAAAATTAGAGGCTGAAAGGTTAGCTGAAGAGAAGAGGTTGGAGGCTGATAGAGAAATTAAGAGGCTGCAGATTGAGGCAGAAGAAAAACGACAGCAAAGGGAGGCAGAAGAAAAAAGGTTGACTGCCGAAAGGGAAGCAGAAGATAGAAGGTTGCAGAGGGAGCACGAATTACGACTAAGGGAGCTGGAATTACAAGGCCAGGCTCCTGAAAATGGTGCCAGCCCTTTTGCCTCAGATGCTACGCCCAGTCTGGGAGCCTCAAACTCAGCTATGGGGTTTCATTTAGACCATTTTGTTGAAAAAGACGATGACATAGAGGGGTACCTAGGACGTTTTGAGTTATTAGCTACTACATATGGGTTAGAGAGAGAGAGGTGGAGCTTAAAGCTATCACAGGGATTGAGAGGTACTTCTTATGAAGTATTTGCCAAAATGAACAGGGAAGACCAAGACAATTATGACATGTTAAAGCAGGCTTTGTTATTAAGGTACGAGAAGAATGGTGAATTTTATCGTAAGAAATTTAGAAATGCCAAACTGTTGTCTGGGGAGACATACCACCAATTCTCTGCCAGACTAGAAACCTATTTGGAGAAATGGACGGCTCTGGGGAAGACCCAAGATCTTAAAGAAATGATCATGATTGAGCAATTGAGAGAGTCCATGGCTCCAGACATGAGAAAATTTCTCATGGAACAAGGTGCAGAGAAGTTGGGGGAAATTTTAAATGTTGCTGAGAGGTATCAGGCAGCCCAGGCAGAGGTAAGTGGTGCTAAGAAGAAGCACATAGACAATTTTAAAGCTCCACAGCAATTTAATAAATTTGATACTAGAGAGCAGGGAAATAAAGGTAGGACAAACTTTGAGCGGCCAAGAAATGACTATCGCGACAGAAACTCACAGTTCAATGACCAAAAGTTCAATGAAAGAAAACCGTTGAACCAAGGAAAAAGATGGTGTAAATGGTGCAAGAAGGATAACCATAACACCGAATTTTGTAGAAGGAAACCTTCAAACATTGCTGCAATGAAGTCGGGGACGCAAAGATTAAAGGTTAATCCTAAGGGACAACAGGAACCTTATCACCCCCCAGTTTGTGAGGATGTTATTTGTAATGGGGTCACCATAAGGTGCCTTTATGATACAGGTTTGGATTATGATTCAGTTGTGAAGTCTAGCCTAGTGGACCCAAGTCAGTATACCACAGAAACAGTGGAAATACAAGGGGCGACTAAGGACATACCACTCATGACACTTCCCATCGCAAGGATAACGGTGAAAACTCGCTATGTGGAAGGAGAAATCAGAGCAGCAGTGATAGATGAACCAATCTACCCTCTGATATTGGGGTGTAGATACGTCTTCTTGGGGAATCCCGAGAAACCTGTGATCATGGCGACAGTGCAGACCAGGTCACAGAAGAAGGAGGAAGAAGGTGAACCTATAAATGCTCATCCAGAGGAGATGAGGAAGGCGCAGGCTGAGGATAGGACACTCAAGCCATGTTTTAAAAAATTGCCCAAATGCCACACACCTCCGAGCAAGGGGGAATATTTCATGAAGAACAAACTCTTATACAGGAAGGCCGGAACTGGAACAAATGGTCACAACCAGCTGGTTCTTCCCACTTCATATAGAGATAAAGTGATGGAACTCGGGCATGCGATTCCCTTCAGTGGTCACATGGGGATCAGCGCCACAGGACAGCGTATAGCTTGTCATTACTTCTGGCCAGGGATAACGGAGGATATAAAAAGATATGTCAAATCCTGCCCAGAATGTCAAAGGGTAGCTCCAAAGCACTGGACTGCTCCTGCAACTTTAGGGGAAATGCCCATAGTGGGAACACCTTTTGAGAGGGTTGCAGTGGATATTGTAGGACCTCTCACTCGGACCAAGAGGAGGAACAGTTACATCCTTACTCTGGTGGACACTTGTTCTATGTGGGGAGAGGCGGTAGCCCTGCCATCAATTGATTCAAAACATGTAGCAGAGGCACTACTTACAATATTTACCCGATTAGGATTCCCGCATCAAATCTTGACGGATAATGGTTCTCAGTTCAAGGGGAAACTAACGGAAGAAGTTTTTAAGCTATTTCAAGTCAGGCACTTTCATTGTAGTCCGTACCATCCACAAGGGAACGGCCAGGTAGAGAGGTTCAACGGGACTCTCATTTCTATCCTGAGAAAGCTGGCACACGAAAAACCGGATCTGTGGGATCAATTCCTGCCTGCCGCATTGTTTGCTTACCGGGAGGTACCACATAGTTCAACCGGGATGGCTCCCGCAACTCTGCTATTTGGGAGGCCAATAAAAGGTCCATTAGAAGCCCTATTAAGGACCTGGACAGATGAGAAGGCGGAAGAGACTGTTACCTCATCTTATCAATATGTGAACGAACTGACCAATCGTTTGAAAGCTGGATGGAAACTGGCAAATGATAATTTGAAACAAGCCAGGAAGAAACATGCAGCATATTTTAATAGGAAGGCAAAGGACAGGGAACTGGCAGTCGGAGAGAAGGTGCTGCTTCTACTACCGGGAAGCCAGAATAAATTACAAATTGGTTGGCAAGGTCCATATACGGTTCTAGAGAAGGTGTCTAGAACAAACTATAAAATTGACAAAAAGGGGAAGGAAAAAGTTTATCATGTAAACCTGTTAAAGAAGTATCTGGACAGACCACTCCAGGAAAGCACCCCCTTATTGACCTTGGCTATTGCAACCCAGATGCAAAAAGAACCACTCACCTCACATGAATACCCATTACATCCTTGTGAAACCGCAGCACAGGTAAAAGTCAGTAAGCACCTGACTAAAAACCAGAGGGAGAGAGTTCAACAGGTTCTGGAGGAACATACAGATGTATTAACAGATAAACCAGGCCATACAAATTTGCTACAGTATGACATGAAACTGGTAGACTCAAACCGAATCTGTATGAGAGCCTATTCTATTCCGTTCGCGAAGGAGAAGGCATTGAAGGAAGAAATAGAGTATTTGTTGAAGGAGGGGATTATTTCGCACAGTGAATCATCTTTTAGTTCTAGTGTCGTTTTGTTGAGAAAACCGTCTGGGGAACACAGACTGTGCATAGATTACAGGAAACTGAATGCTGTCACAGAAGGACAAGTGGATCCATTACCAGACACAAAACAGTTATTTGCCAGACTGAACAAGGCAAAATATTTTTCAAAAGTGGATCTTAGTAAAGGCTATTACCAGATCCCAGTGAAGCCTGAAGTGAGACCTTATTTGGCTTTTAGCACTTCGGATGGACATTATGAATTCAATATGCTACCATTCGGACTGAAAAATGCTCCGAGTGTGTTTTCAAGGATGATGCGAAAATTGTTGGATCCCCTGAATAACCCATGTATCTCGAATTTCATGGATGATATTCTCGTCGCCACAGAGACATTTGAAGAACACATTGAAGCTCTGGAGATGTTGTTTGATAGACTTCGGGAGGCGAACTTAACTGCTAGGCCAACCAAATGTTGTATTGGATGCAAAGAGTTGGAATTCTTGGGACACACTGTATATCAGGGTAATATGACCCCTGATCCTAAGAACTTGGAAAAACTGCAGAGAGCACCTAGGCCGCAAACAAAAAAGGACGTGCGATCATTTTGTGTCGTTATGCGGATTTTATCAGAAATACATCAAGAATTTTAACGCTATTTGTGCTCCTCTGACTGATTTGACTCGCAAGGGACTTCCAGAAAAAATTATTTGGACTGCACAATGTGAACTAGCGTTCCAAGAGTTAAAGGAAAAACTCACTAGCAAGCCTATTCTCAAACTGCCTGATTTGACACAGGACTTTGTCTTAAGAACCGATGCAAGTAATGTAGGACTCGGAGGGGCTTTGTTGCAAAGATCATCTTCACCTGATGGGGAACTTAAACCAGTCGCTTATGCAAGCCGCAAATTGAATAAGGCGGAACAAGGATACTCCACAAGCGAAAAGGAATGTTTAGCATTAATCTGGGCAATAAAGAAGTTTCAAATCTATCTGTATGGTAGGACATTTGTGGTGGAGACGGACCATCAGCCTCTCGTGTTCTTGTCTCAGGCTAAGCATGAAAACGCAAGATTGCTGAGGTGGTCTTTGTTGCTTCAACCTTATCAGTTTAGTATCCAATATATCCCAGGCAAATTGAATGTCGGTGCAGATTTCCTCAGTCGGCACCCCTGTGATCAAAATTAGAGTAGTGGCAAACGTGAGGAGCAATTTTACCTATGTGTATCGCTGGTGTTGGAACTTGCCATAGGCATGTTTTCAAGTGGGGAGATGTGTAGTGAAATGGACAGAGATACAACGGTAAAATATCTCCAAAGATAACATATAAGGATAAAAACATGATGCGTAGGCTGCTGATGTACATGATCGCCCAGACCGCGGGTCATCACCCTCCATAAAAATTGACTCGCTAGACAGGAGGGGAACGGCGGATAAAAAGGAAAAAAATATGACTGGAAAGATTGCGTGAGACTGGCAAGGCTAAGGAGACGCAATTGGGGGGGGGGGGGGGGGGGGGGAAAGTAAAAATTCACGTCCCCCAAATTGACACGAGGGACGGAATGGACGCTTTTGCGATCCCAAGCCCTTGATTTGAATTCAGCGGCTAAAACGCAGATGTTTGGAATATTACAAAATTTAAAAAGTACTTTTTTCTTAATATTAATGTTAGGAATATAAAAATTAGCTGGCCGGATGGCCCATTCTGAGCAGTGAACAAATACGTTCTTAATTTTACAAACGGATAGATAATATTGAAGATAATGACAAAAGACAGTGTTGTTCACATCATCGACAGACTGTATGGAATCTAAAAGTGTCGCTAATTGCACAAAAAAACACGACCTCGAAACGCAGGTGTTCAAATTTACTTAGTATGGAGGAGAGGGTTTTTGGGTGGTAGCTGTGTCTAAATATAACTTTTAACGACAAAATTTTGGAGGGGAGAGAAAGGTTGGTTCAAAAATCGAGTACATTTTGTAGAAACACAAGTAGAGACGGACAGACTAACAGATAACCATCCATACTTGACTGAAGCATGACTGAAATGACTTTATGGTAGGAAATTTGAAATTAAAATAAACCTAGGCAGTGATTGGCCACAGACAATCATATCATTAGCGCTCAGACGCGAAAGTGGGGCCATTCTTCAATAGTTGTTCAGTGATAGACACAGATTTTAAAGTGTGGTGATTTCCATATGAAAGAAAGTGTAATAAATTTAGGGACGCCATACTATAGCCAGCAGCTCAGCTGAGTTTTGCTAGCAATTCTGTGTTATTTATTCATAATCTGGTAAGATTGAAATTATTTCTTTATATATTTTGAATATTGTTTCATGTTCGAGTGATTTGATACTGCCATATCGAAATCTAGCCTTACAAACAAGTAGGGATTTGCTCTAGACCCCCCGCCCTAGTCAGGGTCTAGGGACCAACAATGTACATAAACTCCAGCAAGGATTATGCAAGACAGATCAAGTGTTGAGAATAATGGAACATATTACCTATCCTCTTTTAGGGCAGACAACTAATAAATATTTTTCAGAACCTATAGTCTGGGAGGATCTATCTGATGTAAAACCACCATGGTAATGTGCTGTTTGGTCAGAGAGATCTGACCTGTCTGTATGATGTGGTTGTTGTGTCAGTGTTGTGTCCAGACGTGGGTAGAGAATAGATTTTGACACATGGCCCATACTTTGATTGCAGAGCTGCGAGTTTCTGTTGTCAACAAAGCAGTGACTATTCAGTTGGTGACTTTACTCGAGTGTATCTGTGCAGTACTTGTGACAGAGACCACCATTATTGCCCGCCAGCACAGAGAGGTGGGACCACCAGATTTCAGCACCAGAGCTACAATTAAAAGATGAGTGAGCCTCTGGTCTGCTGGACATTCACCAACCACGTTTAGTTACTAATACCCTCATAAAAATTCCCACCATTTTCTGGACACTGTGTAGTCAATATAGACAGGTGTGATGAGGCCACCCCAACAGCACAAACAGTAACTATCCTCCCAAGTAGATGACTACTAGAACATTTTAATAAAACTAACTAGTATAGTACATATATATGTACACTATTGCATTTATGATATAATATTCCATGCATTTCTTTCATAATCTCTAAATCCTTTTAAGTTCTGGTCAACCTAAAAAAATTGATCCAGAACAAAATAAATGTAATATAATTTTATCAAAAATTTTACACACGTGAGTTAGTTCAGTGTATTGTAACATTTATTAATATTATTAGTCTTGTTAAATATCTGTGGGTATATCTATAACCTATTACACCACACTACATATCATAACCCTAGACACTTTACGTAGCCACATTCATTAAAAAAAATTAAGTGTGAGGTCGTAGTGGTAGCAAGAAAGGCCTTCTGACAATTCTCAACTACATTTTATCTCAGGAGCCTTCACAGCTGGCCTCATACAATTACATTTAGTAATATCAACATCATATAATACCATCAAACACCACTACATCATCACAGTCTCCCATGCGCACACACTCTCATGCACAAGATATTTAACATCATTAGAATTGAACTCAGAGAGAGAGAGAGAGATGAATTATGAGCAGTAGTTTAAATGCAAGTCAACCAGTGATGTTAAATGTGAAAAACTTACGAAGACTTTTGTGTGTCTTCAGTTCATCAGAAGTCTGAGTCTACACGCAACGTGTCTGACGTCTAACCAGAAATAAGTTATTAAAAACGGACATTTGGCTAGCAGAATTCGCCAGAGGACATCTTTCATTCCTCAATTAAAAAGGAATATTGTCTCACCCACAAGTCACAAGGTGGACGCAGCATTTTTCGTCACCATATACTGCTTGCTCACAAGTTCAATACATCGTTATCACAAGTTCAATACAGAGTTATCACAAGTTCAATACAGAGTCATCATAAATTCAAATCACTCGAAAGATCATTATTATCTGAAGTCAAGCAAAAGAGCTCAAAAGAGGAATCGCATATTTATACCACGTGCAACACACTCTTAAGCGCATTTTATGAAGCAGACTCGAAAGTATATGAATCACGACTACATACGCAAGATTATGAGTCTACATATCACTAACATTTCGTGAAGATATCCAGTCTGACCAGTACCGTCGGGAGATTAGACAACAGACCTTTTGTTCATATGACAGCTATTAACTGTTGATCAACACTACAGAGATATACTCAAACAGTGAAGGAATATACATAGATATCTCGTCAGCGTTCTCCGTACGACAACAGTATTCATCAGAACGTCCTCAGCTTAGAGATACCCCACTCGACATAACGTATAACAACTTGGGACATTTTATGCATACATGTGAATCCTCATATCTAGGAGAAGCATTTAGAGACACATGGACTGTGTAGAGTACTCACCATTTTGGTAACACGTATCATATCACATCATCATTTCACTTTACACCAGTTCATTCTTAATTAACTATTACTTAATTAACTGTAATTTTATTATCTCATCTGTGTGTTTTGTGTGAATCGTCTTTCACCATCATCACGTTCTAACCATTACTAACCCTATATGTGTGGATATTTCATTAATAAACCCAACGATCGGTTGATCATTATCAAGAGTTTGTTAATGTATCACTCGTGCTGTCGGTGTTACATATTCACCTATAGGAACCTTTCTCTACTCAGATGAGGTTGGGGGCTTTTTCTTTACGGGATCTAAGGGCAGAAGCTAAGGTCGTGGGGAAACAGAACTCTTTCCATAATTAATTAGAAAACACTGTCTAGTGGAAAGCATTCGCATTCCTGTCTTCTTGTCCCTATCTCGAATAGGTCTTTATTCATTCGTAACGAGCCAATTTCTAGAGACCTTATATCTTATATCTCATAGACTATTCCTGGCAAAACTACTGTTGTAGTTGCCCCAGTACTCACCACACGACAGTTGACCTCTGCCTTACGTTCAAAATTATCCGATGTCGGAATATTTTGAAATTATCCCATAACCCGCCTGTTTAAATATGATTGGAGTTTTTTTATAGCTCATAACAAACGAAGGCGTGGGAAGGCATGGAATATAATCCGATCACTTTCTAAAGCTATTTTCTTTGAGAAATCGCTCGCCAAGACACCAGACTGCTACAGTGAAGAATTAGAATTCAGAATTCCTTCTTAAAATACCTGACACCTTTTATTGGAGTATTTATCAGGACTTACAATATAGCCCAGGAAATCTCTAACATTTTAAAAAAGGAAACCGAGACTAAAGAAACTGAAGGACCACACACGAAGTCAGAGAGGGCTTATTAAATTAACAACATCCCAGACGCGTGTAAGAGGCCGATTCAAGTCTCTTTTTTAAAAATTCATCTGAGCAAAAAGTCTGTGAGTCAGGATTGGCGTAAGTTGTGATTTACATTTCATATTTATTACTAACTTGTGAACTAACATATATATATATATATACTATATATATATATATATATATATATATATATATATATATATATATATAATATGTGAAACTCGCTATATTATAAATATATATATATATATAGTATATACATATATGAGATATATATATATATATATATATATATATATATATATATATATATATATATATATATATATATATTACCATGTGAATTTTAATATGTGAAACTCGCTATTGGAGGTCAAAGTCATTTGAGACTGGCAACCTCAGCATATAGAATGATGATTCATGAACCACCACTCCACGGGCTGGTGATTGCTGTATTAATAGTTTCGTAAAGAGAACTAAAAAATAAAGTAGTTCCAGGTCCCTATGAAGCAGGTAGGGAAAGATAAAAGAAAGGATGTACATTCTAAGTATAATACTTACAAGTTCAAAGTAATGTAAATGTCCATATAAACATATTCATTTTAAAATTAATGTAAGTTTTCAAGCTTTAAACCAGTGTAAATGTCTATGTGAAAATATTCATTTTAAAGTAATGAGTTTCAATCTTTTCAATCAGTGTAAAACATAAATGAAAACATATTTAATTTATATTGTGAACACTTTTCAATCAGTGGAGATGTATATGTAAACAGACTCTCTCTGTATTATTAACCTTTTCATTTAAATATAAAGTAACTATGAAGGCTGTTCTTTTAAATGTGAAGAAGGTTTTATCACGAGGGATTAAATTTACTCCTCATCGAGGGTAAAGTCTGAGTAATTGGGATGGTGGTATGGGAAGAAGGAACCCATAACTATGGGGTGGAAAACGCCATACTCAGAATAGCGTTTCGTTCTATTCTTTTACCATAGTTATTGGTGGTACCAGCAGAAAGTACTATCTCTGGAACAAGAAGGGAACCGTGGCTTAAGCTTTAAGACGAAGGACCCACGTGGTAGACTTTCCTTGACATTTCTAGAAAACGAGCTACACCAGACAACCTTGATCAGAGACGAGCGTGAGCAGAGTAAAAAGAACCAACCCATAAGAAGGAGCAGAACCATCATTGGCAGCTAAGTTCAAATCTATGCTGCCACTTGAACTTCTTGTAATATCTCACATTCCATAAAGACTTTGATGATAACTTTTCTTGATCCATAACTATTCAAATGATTTTCCAACTGTTAGAACCTAAAGTGATTATTACATTTTATTATTTGTAATGTTACAAATTTAACTTCGATTTAATCATTTTAAAGTTACTGCATGTTTGTCTCAGTCACATTACTACACACACTCTAAACAGAGATATACTAGGCGTAGAATAATAGAATTCCATTGAGTAAATCAGGGGTAGGGGCTTAAACGCGCTGAACTTAAGAAGTGCTTAAATTCTTCACAAAAGCGTCGGCAGAATTACAGAGTTAACATACTCGGCCAATGCAGTATTTTTCTCGCTTATTCTGAATATCTTGTGAATATTCATTTTGTAATAGAAGTGTCATCACCCTTCTATTTACATATCTGCCAAGAGTAATCTTGTGCGAAGGTAGATACCTTTGAAGCCCACATTAGATACGCTTGAGTTTTGGCCACTGTTGGACCATTACTGCAAAGCAGGCTAGGCAATACCGTCACAGTCGGTCATTTGGTGACTTCTGGATTTTGCTTCTTTAAATGAGCGTGTAAACTCCTTCAGTTTCTGTCTCTAAAGGCGCTTCTTTCATTGATCATGTGCAGACTTTCCAAGATACTTAATTCACCTGGACAGATAGACACAATGCTATTTCCAGGCAATGCAGAGGTGGTCCTTATACACTACAGTCTGTCATGCTTCTTTCCAGAAACTTTGCTCCGACTCTCCTTCGGTTAAGAAACCCTCAGACTCAATATTACGGATCTGAACTTATCACTTATTCAAGTCTGCTCACAAAGCAGGTCAGCTGGATTTTTCTCAGCTATAGGCTGTGGCTATGTGACTTCTCCAAGCGTGGGTCAGACCGCTGTACTTCTTGATATGAAATAATGAGGGAGTCCAGAGCTGAATCTTAGCTGGCTTATATACAGTTCTCCAGTCCGTATGAATTTGATTGAGTCTGAATGTGAGTGGATCTCCCTCACATCAATCTGATACATTTCTCACTTTCGCTCCTCTGCATTTGACTGGATCTTTTTGCGTACTTATGATTGGCTGCTTCTTTTTCGTCCTCGAAAAATTAGGTGATTCCTCGGTCATGAATCTTTCGTAAGAATTATATAAAGAGTTAGTTGCTTATCCTTTACAGGACGTGGCAATCAACCCCAGCTTTTATTGGCTGTTTGTGATTTTTCTAGGCAATTTTTTTTCATTCAGTAGTTTGCCATTGCTTTCTGAACGGTACGGCGCTTACACCATTGTTAAAAATCCACACAAAGCGATCTGCTACCAAACCGCCTGCAGCAGGTTTCGAACCTGGTATATCTGGATTATGAAACTGCGTTCATATCCATTAAGGCCACAGACGCCAAAAATTATATAGATACGATAAATCCTAAAGATTACTATTTACTGCGAAATTTTCAGAGTGATCAGTCGGTGTCGTCACAGCCTGTCAGTTCTCTCATTGCCACGTACCCCTGCATGACCAGTACAGTATATCCACACCAGCTGCTGAAGAATTGAGGCTTCTATAGATATTTTTCAATTATGCCGTAGCCATCTATTTTAGACCTTCCGAAGCATGGACTGAAGGTCCGCATATACATTTCTTAATCACGCTCCAGATATTGATGACAGTCAGGCTTTTCAAAAACTTCCAGATCACCACGTCTAAGGTTAAGAAAATCAGATATATGAGCCCAAGATAGGTTCACCGTCAACGCATTAAAGGTAAATTTAGTCCCGTACAGCGCCCGATTAGCTAAGGGTTTATTTTGCCTCTCGCCCAGAGTGTAATGATGTCGATTCTAATAAAGAATAACAGTAACATATATCAGCGCGTGCAATGATGTAACAAGGTCCAGGTTTTGATTTACTCTGCAATTTTTACCAACGATTGCATTGCAATAATTTACTTTACAAGGGAAATAACCACATAAAATAGTTTTTCACATTCCATTTCTTCAGTTGCGTCCATTTTCATTTCATTTGATCAGTATTCCATTTTTTGTGACGCTTATATAAGCTATGAGGTTGCCGCGGTGATTCTGAAACATGATTGTGGGCTTCAGCCTGACAACCAGCCTACAGATTTACAAACTGAACGCAGAAGAAGGAGAAGAAGGAGAATCCCCTAAAACGCCCGACTGGCTCAGCGGTTAGAGCCCTGTCTCACGCGGCAAAGTTACCGGGTGCCGGATCGAAACGTGGTACCGTCACGCGCCAGGCTACCCAGCTGTGAATAAGTACCTGGTTCTTGAGTTAGAGAAGGCAAAGGTAGCAAGAGAGGGGACTGGTCATCTCACTTCATAAAGTTGGATCTAGTACAGAGACGTCTCTAACACTTCATTTCCCTACGTCAGTTTCTGTTACGGAATCGTTGGTTGACTAACAGTGATCTGGGCCCCCGGCAAATAAGGGGTCATTGGCCCCTAACCACCCATCCGACATAGTTTACTGGTTCTGTATCTGTCATGTGGGCCTCCTATTGTTATGGGTGCTCGGGCTGTGCCCGATTGCTTGACTGCTCGGGCGCCCTTTTATGGGATCACCATTACCTTCTGGAATGTTCCAGTAATCACGCTAGAGATTTTGCTGTTAGCGAGACTATGTCTGTTGTCAGTTACCTCATCAAGTTCATTATTCTTGGCGATTATTTTCTTCTCTTGATATCCTAAGTTCATTGTCTGTATTCTAATAATTATGAACTGTAGCTAATTCGTGCACTTTTTGTTGTCTGTCCGTTGAGATTGTGATACAAGCTGTAAAACAGTTTCGCGTTACAAGATAATTTCCGGGATGTGAGGTTAATCTTGTCCTTTTGTTTACAGCGACCCTTTACCATTAACAATTTTTGTATTTTCTGCTTCCAGATCTGGTATATCTTAGACGGATATGAAAAAGCCGAAAGACTTGAAGAGCAAACACAGAATGATGTGCGCAACAGACCAACCAGGGCTCTCTGTACATAAGAGTTCTATCACCAGCTCAGCAGAAGTGAACAAGTAAAATTTTCACATTCCATGAAGACCACAATAAAGACAGAAGCCATTTGTTCAGTTAGCTAAAGGTAGGAACGACCAACAGGAACTACACATAGGTAATAACCCACCTCCAGTCATAACTGAATATGGGAATGATGAGCCCCTGAGGTGATATCCTTCAGCTGCTTGTTTCTCTGGTGTTCCTTATGGCGTGTTCTTTTCTCCTCTGTTTGTTCATGCGAGCTTCTTTTCGTCCATTTCTGAGGTGACACCGTATGGAAAGTCGCATTGATGTGATCGGTAACTTATTTCTCCCAGGCGGCTGGATTTATATCCAGTGCCTAATTGGCAATAATAAAAGACTGCTCAATATCGGTTGCAGGAATGTTTCACAATATGGGTAACACAACAACAACAAAATAGCACATGGCCGTGACCAGTACCAGCCCAGGACTAACTGTGTGTAGATATGTACAAAACAAGATGGACTATGGTTTCTTCAAGCACATTCAAGTTGACGTCAGGGGAATTGCATCAAAGAAGAATTTGAGAATAATGAAGACGAAGAAGCAGCCGAAAATTTGTTATAATGAATATTTTATTTTTATAGCCAAGTTTATTGCATTAATTGTGTACAGATGGGTCTGTAGTTACTAACTCAAGCTTTCTTTCTTCTGAAAATGTCCCCAGATTTGGCACACTGTGTGTTCGTACATTTAACGAACAATGGAAAATTGCACAGAAAGGAGAAACTCAGAAAAATATAGACTTTCATAAAAAGATGCTTACACAGAACAGAAGGATTTAAATGGCATACCAAGAAAGCTAATCCTGCTATAACCTGTTTATGTGTATTTATTTACTTATTCAATGTTTAAAGGCTTCTCGGTTCTCACTTTATTTATTAAACAAAAACCACACACATTTACCTCACTGTCATGTAGTAGTCTCATCCTTCTATAATGTACTAGACACAATATTACGACCTTTGTCGTGTACAATCTGCCCTATACTGGTTAATAGGAAAGCTATAGAAGTGATTGCGTCTATAATTAGTTTTGGTCGTTCCTCGGTCCTTCATGAGTTACATGAAGGGTTAATGCTAATGACCCATGTCCACGAAGCACTATTTCTGTGGTGCCTAGTTGGCAGGGTGGATATTCACGATGCAATCCCTTAGCGAGGCGGTGTTACCGTTCGGAAAGTCCTGGGTTAGTCCCTGGTAAACCTATCACTTCTGTTGGATTTCTGTTGTCAAGTTTTCTTCTTTATTTCCTACGAGTGCCTGCTATTACCTGTTTATGTGCATTTATTTATTTCATGTTCACAGGCCTTGACGTTGTCTCTTTAATTGTTTTACACGATCAGTAATGTAGAACTGATGACACGAACCAGACAAACACCAGTGGAAAAGGAGGCTAGGAGAAGACACTAGCGTTGGATATGACACACATTGGGAAAACCAAATGATAGCATAACAAGGTAGTCCCTGTTCCAGAACTCTTAAGGTAAGAGAAATAATCAGAGGATCCCTCCAACCAAAGAAAAACCAAACACATTGAGAAAAAAAACTTAAGACAGACATAAAAGAGATAGAGAAAAGATGAAAACAACTTTAACGGAGGGCAGGGGACAGGAGTGCTTGGCATGTTTTTGTTGAGGACCTGTACTCAGCTGGGAGCCGAAGTCCTCCTGTCACGTGCCATAGACTCAAGCTCTTTCCGAGTCTTCCTCACCATTTTCATTTGTGTCTCCAGTTCTCTTCTCCATGCATTTTTGGTCTGCCTCTGCCTCTTTTCCCCTGGGGGGTTCCAGTACAAGTACTGCGTGTCATGGGGTGAAATAAGACAATGATAGGATGGAAGAATTCAAGAGAGCTGCCAAAATAGTAAGAGGAAGATGGTATCGCTGAAATGTGATGTTGAATGTTTTAAGGCAGTCATGAAGGAAGATGTATGAATATTATCTCTCTCCTAGTCTCCCTCACGATTATGCCTTAAAGCACTTACTCTCTCATCCTCTCCTAATAGACAGATCTTAAGAAGCACAAAAATCAGCTCTTAGGCTGACAAAGTTAAGATGTAGGAAAACTCTAAACTTACAAGTTAAATATATATATATATATATATATATATATATAACGGGCTGATCATATATATTTGCCATATATATGCTTGTCACTTCGATTACGGAAACAACAGCAAACGGATTGATTTGCCGTTGCCCTAAAGACGCCAATAGGCGTGATGGGAAACAATTGCAAAGAAAACCTATCTGCTGTTGCCCTAAGACGCCACTAGGCGTAATGGCCACTGACTGCTTTGACGGTCGGTGGCTAAGGACGGAAGAAGAAGAAGAATATATATATATATATATATATATATATATATGTATATATATATATATACATACATATACATATATACATACATATACATATATACATACATATACATATATACATACATATACATATATACATACATATACATACACATATATACATATACATACACATATATACATATACATATATACATATATATACATATATATATATATATATATATATATATATATATATATATATATATATATATATATATATATATATATATATATATATATATATATATATATATATATATGTGTGTGTGTGTGTGTGTGTGTATATATATATACACACATGTATATATATATATCTGTATGTGTGTGTGTGTGTACATAAATAATTGTGTTTCACAATGTAAATGTAAATCAATGATCAAACAATCTATCAGTCAAATCGAACAGCAACAACAACAAAAAAAAAAACAATTTTTAACCTATTAGGCGTGCAACATTCCACTCCAAAGAAAATTGGACACACTCAACACAATAGGGAAAATACAGTGCACGACAACTAAATCTACTTTATAGTCCACTGGCGTGGACCACAAAGGTAATCATAAGAAATAATGCTCCCACACCAAACAATTAATACTTCAGTTATGTGAATTCTGTCTTGTCCACATGAAAGCACTGGGTATCCGTTCCCCTCGCGACGACGCTGCTTGCGAAATATAGATGTTCCAAGGCATAGGTGCAAAATACGCACAACAGTTGCTTGTGTAAATTAATCTCCTGATGTGGCACATAACTTGTCTCGCTGCTATCTTTTCAAGCAATGTTCCGTTGACATTCTGTAGTGTGATGATTTGATAGCCGCTAAGCAGTGCGGGATCTTCACCAGGTTTAGGAAGTGGCCGTAGGTAACTATGTAGCCAGTCTTCTGATTCCTCGACGTTCTGTTGACGTGCCACATTACATTTACAATGGCTGTATCGTCGAGCTGTTTTAAATGGTGGTGCGGACGAACACAGGTAGGGATAGGTCAATATAGGGTAAAACAAGAAATTGTGTCTGTCAAAATGTACATAGAGAATGCTTACAACAGTGTGGACTTTGCTACCTTAATGGACTGTTTAATGGCATGTGGTGTAAACATTTGGCCAACAAGGTGGATAGCAGCTGCCTTAACGGAGAGATCAGTTTCATTTCGCTTGGGAACTTTGACATCAGAACCTATGCACATTTGCCCGGGACTAGCCAAGGGTTCTCAACTGTCAACTGTGCTTTTTAATACCCATACAGCAAAAATACCCGCAATTCAATCAACAGGTTTGGGGCAAACATTAATTGTTTCCGATAACTTGCTCCCTTACAGGAATGGCTACTTATAGACAAGAAATGATCAAAACATATATGAGACTCTTCAGACAATTTCTAACAGGTGCGAGGAAACCAACTCCAAGGTCAATCTCAACAACGCCTGTGTACTATTGTGCTCCTTAAATAACTCCATATTGAAAGCAGATATTCCAGACATTACTCTCAGTGGACAGAAAATTTAAAGACAAGACAAGTTGAAATACTGTGTCGTAACATCGAAATGAGGCTATCGTATAAGCACCATGTTGATTACGTCTTACAGAAGTGCAAGAGAGATCTGGCAGCGCTAAAAACAATGGCTGCAGCGCATCTGGAGCAGAGACTACTATTTTTCCTGTATCATCAGCTGGTCATGTCTGTAATCGAGTATGGCCTATGAATACTCACTCTGTCAATATCACAATGTAAACGACTGAAACGCATTCAAAATTAAGGGGTGCGTGTAGTCTGGGGCTAACGCGAGATACCCACAGGCTTTTAACTGGGCATAGCTGGATCTAAATATAATTAAATTCTACATGATTAAAATGCCCTCATGCACAACATCATATTTGTCGCCTCTTACGACATGCATGAGTTAAGGTACTAGATGGTAAATGAGTTTTCTTTGTACTAGAGCGTTCCGATGCGTGGTGATCTCCAGTGCGTTAGAAACTTACGGTGCAGTTAACTTTGGAGTCAAGTAAATGGATTGTGAAGTGCTAGTGGATAATGGAGAATGCGGTTGAGGCACAGTGGTGCTGGAAGAAATTGATCCCGAAAACCGCCGCCAGCAACGCGGATAACCACTATAGATCAATCAGTCAATCAATCAATCAGTCAATCAATCAAAACTCTTCAGCTCGTTCTGGAGCATAGGTCCTTATAAAAACATATAATATATTCCTGACCTGTGCCATCCTGTCAAGGGTTTTCATGTTTTTTATTTCATTCATGTCGTCTCCAATTCTTTTCTCCATGTGTTTTCTGTTCTCCTTCTTTTTCTCTTTCTCTCACGATTCAAGAATAGCGACTGCCTTATAATGTTATCAACTGGCTTTCTAAATGTGTATCTTACCCAACGCTAGACTTATTTCTTCAAATATTCTTCCACTGACACTTGTCTAGTTCTAGTCATCCGTTCCACATTGGTAGTAATCTTGTCATACCATTTCAATCCTTCTATTTTGTGCAAGCACCCATTTTTGAAAATCTGTATGTTCTTGTGGTCCATGTTTCACAGCTATACAAAATGATTGCCATTTGAAGATTCTTACTTATAGCGTTGCATTTGATTTCTTTCGATTCACATATACAATAGGGCCCCACTCATACAGCGGGTTAGGTTCCAGACCCCGCCGAAAAGCGGAACTTGGCCTTTTTAAAACTTGCAAATGCATAAAATCCTATTAACATGTTTACACTATCATATATTAAGTGCGCAATAGATCAAAGCCTAAAAAAACGATAAGAACGTACAACGAATATACAGTACACATTACTTTAAAATATTTTTGTCCTTAGCTTAAAGTGACTGGCGAATGTTAATTTGAAAAATCAGTATATGTATCGTAGGAAGGGAAAAGTAGATGGCACATTTTCATTATCTGACTCTTCAACGAATTTTATTTGTTTTGATGATGGAGATTTGAATGAAACTCTTGCAGGGATTTGTGCTGCTGTTGAAGGTTGTTCAAGGATAGATATTGCGGTCTAGTGTTGCGATTGTACTTTCTTAAAGTAAAAAAAGTAATGAACTTTGCCTCTTGTTATCACTGCTACTGTCACATGCCATTGTAATTAATAAAACAAAATATTATATAACATAACAAATTATACAAATTTGAAAGTTTAGAAAATAACCACAATACAGAGTAACGTTGAGCACACGAATGCTGCAAACAATCTGTGTTACCAACAATAAAATGGCTCCCGAAGCCACTCTCGGACTCTGCTACTAAACGCGTCATGCCGAAAAGGGCCGACAGAGCAGAACAAGCGCCGAACGTAATGAACATGTATATAATTGCAAACCGCCGTATTAGCGGAACGCCGAAAAGCGGGGGCCCTATTGTTCTGTATTTCCCGGTGTAATGAAAGTTCCTATTGCCTTTTGTATTCTTATTGTAATATACGTATATGTTCCTTCTAATATGTCTAAATTGCTACCAAGATATATGTTTGCTTTATTAAAAGGTTGTTGGATAATTTCAACCTTGATGGAAACAGTGCAAAAAAGTGCCCACTGGCCAATCTCAAATACCTAATACCTCGTAGTTGTGTGGTTTGTTTTGCACATATTTCGTCATAGATGGCGATATATCTTTTTAACACGTTTTCTGGTTCAAAGAAGCCACCTTTAAACTTTTGGTAAAGCCAATCTACACAACTGAATGTCGTCATCATTATCAGCATTGTTATTACCTTTGTTATTTCCCTTGTCACACCTTACGCAGCTTAGAGCCACCATTGTAGCTAGTCCCCGTGAAGGGAATCCTGCAGCAAAGAGATCACGTGTTTCTGTGTAATATATTTTATTTACTTGATGATGTTGCCAGTAGTGACTCAGTGTAGGACAACTCCTTGCGAGAGCCCAGAATCAGAGGCCCAACATAGCTCTGCATATTTGGATAGCTCCCTTGGATGGCGCGGAATGCATAGCATGCCACACGCTTTTTCCTTCTAGCTTGGGACCAAGATATGATGATCCTTTAAATGATTTAAGTCAAGCTGGGATAGAATACACAGGAAAGAAACTGGAGCTTATGACTTCAACTCAACACGTTTCGGAATGGAAGAAAAGCCACAGGAAAAGCCTAAATCTACAGTGTAGATAATACCAAGTAGTCTTCAACTTGGTATTGGCTGCAAAAAAAAAAAACGAGAAGCTCTACAGCCCTGATCAACCAACAACAACAACAACAACAACAACAACAACAACAACAACAACAACCTTATATTAGTCGCTTGTTATGAAATGCCCGAGGAAGCATTAGTTCTATCCTTTCTTTATCTCATCCTGGAACTTACTCGGGAACATTTTTCCTGTACGTGATTCATGATTACCGTATCTGTACTCAAAGTACGCCGCTTCACTGTTAGGCCGCTTACACACGAGCGTTTCTTGACGCGCGTTTCTCTCGCGTGACGAATGAAAGAGTACGGATTTACAGACAGTCTCGCTCGGCTGAGCAGCCTGTAAATCCCTTACTCCTTCATTCGTCACGCGTGAGAAACGCGCGTCAAGAAACGCTCGTGTGTAAGCGGCCTTACAGTAAACTCTCTGATTTCAGAATATACGTTCTCTAACATGGACAGTTTGCTACTTAACAGCATGAGACAGTGGCGTATCTACAGTGTAAGGGATCTCCGGGCACATATTAAGTGGGGCCTTTTGTATATAATGAGCTCAACACTATAATCCTTATGAGCCAAATATGTATTAAAAAATGTAACTACTTACATCATCATCACCATCATCATACATTATATTCATCGTCAGTGAAACTATTCGGCCCCCCAACGAGCATATGTATTCACCAAATTTGTGCCAGGTTCTCCTGTCAGGTGCCATCCCGCTTCAGATTTTTTTTTCATGTTTTAACCCCTTTCATTTCTGTCTGTAGAAATAAGGTCCATGGTGTAACGTTTATCATAGGACCACAGAACAACAAACCGATATATATATATATATATATATATATATATATATATATATATATATATATATATATATATATATATATATATATATATATATATATATATATATATATATATATATATATATATATATATATATATATATATATATATATATATATATATATATATATATATATATATATATATATATATATATATAAAGACGAGACGAGTGTACCTCCTGACAACTATTTTCAGGGGCTCACTCGGTGCTGGGGCCCCTGGTACGTGCCAAGTTCACCCTGGCGGTATTTACAGCACTAAGAAAAGACTAACATCTAATAAAAATAGAAAGACTGAATTTGAGAAGGACACAAAAAATTGGGTATATATGTTCAAACTGTCAAACTATATTCCCAGCTTCCCCTCCTCCAATCTCGCGCCCCCCCCTCCTCCCCCCCCCCCCCAAAAAAAAAGTAAATAAAAAAAAAACTATCGATAAAATGGGAAAAAAGGTACCAGACAAGACGTTGGGGGGTAAAAATAATGACCCTTGCTACCAATCTTATTGGCCGACATCAAATTCCAATCACGAACCAGTAGTCCAATCAAGGCCCTTTTATAGAGTTTGGGCCCTGGAGATAGGGTGAAGTAATCACTTTTATATTCTGAATGTGTCCCGGAATTTCCAGTGAAGCAATAGTTTGTCCTTCAGCTCTCCAGCCCACAGCTAAAGGGGCTTATGACAAATCTTATGGAAGAAAACGCCTAAAGTACAACTTTTCGAAGCTTAGAACATCGTCTAATGGACGAAAAATAATTTGAACCAAGCCAGCAGAAGACGCAGATAAAAGTACAGTGTGCTCTTATAAATTGTACCCAATGTAAATATAAGGTCACCCTGAAGTTAGGGAGGTGGAATATACATTTCGGCGGCTGGGCCAGTAACATTACAGAGTGTCCAGTTTAATAAAGTTTTAAATAAACTATTTTTTCTCACTGTAAACATCTGATAAAATTCGTCATTTATTATAATTTGCATCAATAAAATGATTTTGTGCTGTTAAAATACGCTCATGTTTACTTCCTTGTCCCTAAAGGAAACTTTTCACATTTCTGGCTGTACCAAATTACGTCATTTAATGGCGACCCTATCCTTGTTCTATTTATGGAAGGTTGACAGAAGAACGGACCTTCACTATTGTTTAACCTCATGCTTGGGCAATGTAAGTGGAGACGACTCTTGGGCGGTGCGGCCGCACCGGGCACCTTCTTGGGAGGGGGCGGCGAAATGTATTTAAAAAAATGTTAATACAATTAAACTTTTAGAAGTACAATTAAAACTATATTGTTTCGGAGTATAAAGTATGAACTTTTTTATGTTCACAATAATTACGTTTCTTAAATGCACGTTTTTTTTTTTCGATTACTCCATGTCATATTATTCCTGGTTTTTTTCTTTTCAAACATAATATTGTAATTAAACATATATTTAACAAACAATTATCTACTATAACATTTAAAAAAAAACCATAAGTATATTATATTTGCATAACATGCCTCAATGGACACTTGAGGAAATTACAACTTGATCCAACTCAAACAACATGGAACTGTGTCTCCCCAAGAATACAATGCAGTTCGACACTTGAGGGTAGAGGCGCTATCACGTAACCTCGTACCACCCTGAAAAATCTCAAGCGTCGGACCTGAATGTATGTGGCTGATATTGCACGCTTGTTTTTAAAGTATTGGTACTTCTGAAATAAAAGCCTGCTAGTAAATCCAGTGTCTAAACTTGTATGACTCTTTATCTTTCTGATTGTCATGCATTCCCCTCCCCCCTCCCTCCTTCTTTCCCCCCCCCCCCTCCCCTAATGTTTCAGAGCCTTACAATAGGACTGACTTGTTATTTGAGTTGAAGATTCTTAATTTTGTTTTGGACTTGATTTTCTGTGATACATTTCCTAAAGACGTGAAAACTTCACCTACCTTTTGCGTCCTTGTTCTGATGTCCTTACCTGTCCTTCCAAGTGTGTCTATTTTGTTGCCAAGATAAATACATGGTTTCATATCGTGTATGGATTTATCTCCCAATTCAATCTGCTTATCTTTTGACTGCTTTAATTCTCATAACCTGTGTCTTTGTTCTGGGTATTTTCATACCCAATTGGCGTGAGCTCTCATCAAATATTCCAGTTTTGTCTTGCATTTGGTTAATGCTACCGGTCTGAAGAGCCAGGTCGTCAGCAAAATGTACATCAAATAAATAGAACAGCACGAAATGAAAGATGCATTCTGTCAAAAGTATTAGCTTGAGACAATCGTGCTCTGAATATCAGTTTCACGTGTGTCGACAGCAAGAGAATTTGCTACACTCAAGGAACAAATATTATGCAACACCAGTGGCCAATTTGGCTGTCATCTTTGCCACTGCTAAATATAGAAATTTGGTCTGTTGAATATGCAGAGAATTAAAAAATGCCCGCGTACTAAGATGACGTAATCGGAGCTAATTCATATCTCTTTTCGCTTCTAAATCGACGTGTTCCCTTCCAGGAAGCATACAATTATATGCTCTTGCATGTGTGGTTTATGAAGCAATTTGTTTTACATTCTGAGGTTTCTAGTCTCATGGATGCTGGTGAAATATCTGCTTCAATATCAGGGATGATCGGATCGCTATACAGATAATAAAGTTAAGGAGTAAAACAAGTGGTTAGTACACTTTCTGTGTCTTATGACCATCATTACCATTATCATTATCACCATCATCAGCATCATTATCACCATCATCATCATCGCCACATCACCATTATCATTATATTACGATCATCACCACATCATCATCATCATCACCACCATTCAGTTCCTCAAGGAACATAGACCTTCAACAAAGTCATGCGAAACCTTCCAGCCCTGTGCCATCCGTTCACTGTCGTTTAACGTTTTGTTTATCCCTTTCACGTTCCTCCCGTTAACGTGTTTTTTCTGCCTCCCTCTACATCTCTAGCCATGGGAATTTCATAAAAGAGCTGCCTTGTAATTCTTCTTCTGCGTTCGTCCAGAAAAGGACGTTGTTTGCGTTGTGTCCGTTTTACAGCAAAGCTGCGATATCTGCGCCTTTCGGCCCGACACATCCGACTTCGGCAGGGCATTTTTTAGGACCGAGTTTGCCTTCCCACTTCGATCCCTACTCTCTCAGCCAGACTGCAGTGATGCAGCCTGTTTTCAGGACCACCACTTGGAGGTAGAGTAGGGTCTTGGTCAGGTCTGGTTCGCTGACCCTGACGCAAGCAGTCAAGCTATGGGTCGCTGACAGCATTCCTCACTTTTGACGCGACTTAGGTCCCCCTTGTAATTCTATTCTCAGTGTGTGTCATGTCCATCGCCAGCGTCGTCTTCGCACCTTTTGTTCCGCATGCCCTTCTCTGGAAAATGTTGCTTCCGATCCTTTTCTTTTCAATCTTCTGCTATGCTACTGTTAATTGTGTGTTTTAGTTATAACGAAATGATGATGACAACTTGGTGATAGTGTTCCATCAGGATATATACACGCAACCCCACAATCAGTGTTGCTTTTATGTAGCCTTAAACTGTGCCGGACGAACTGCTTTACGTGATTCCATTAACGTAGCAATGGAAATTTCAAACTAAATTATATTTTACCAAATGTTAACTTTACTTGAAAAAAAAGATCACTTTTCTATGTCATGTAGTTCACGATTAGAATGAAGTTGCATAAGATAGCTTGCGAGTTCTCACTTGGAATGCTGCCAAAGTAGCTTTAACGCTGGGGATATCATGCTTTTAAACTCTGGCTGGAGAGGGTTAGTCAGAAATTTCCGTAGGTTAACAATTCTCCCCCTCCCGCACCCCCGCTTACTTAGAGATCTACTAAATCTTCTAGTGTAATCTACCCGTAGATCAGGATTTGCCTCATGCAGACCCCTCTACCTTAGAGTGTCACCGATGTATGAGGGCCGAAACACTTGTTTGACGGAGGGGGCACTTCTGATGATCTGTTGTAATGATCAGTGTATAGAGTGTCCTATCGCAGCAGTTTTTAGCTCACTCTCTTTAGTTAACATCCATAAGAATGGCTTTTGTGACGTCACTGTATATTCTTTATTCATCCTACATAACAGTAACAACGTTGCTTGTGATGTCACGCGTTCCAAAAGTTGACGGATTTCGCTTCTTTTTTCCCACTTCGACTTTTCTTTTCTCTCGTTACATTCTTCAGCGTCCTATTCATTTATTTCTCCATCACCTTTCAACTCTTCAAGGAACATAAGCCTTCATCAAACGTATATCAACGTGCTCAAGATCTTTCCCTTCATGCATGTTTCCAGTTCTCTTCTCCATGTTTTCGTTGTTCTTCCTCTACCACTCTAACCATGAGGATTCCATAAGGAGAACTGTCTGTTTATGCTACCAATGGGTTTCCTTATTTTGTGTGTGTTCTATCTCCAGCGTCTACATCTCATCTATTGTTCCCCTACTACTCATCTATTGTTCCCCTACATCTCATCTATTGTTCCCCTACATCTCATCTATTGTTCCCCTACATCTCATCTATTGTTCCCCTACATCTCATCTATTGTTCCCCTGGCACATGTCTAGTTCTTGTCATATAACATTTGTTTCGACCTTTTGTTCATTTCTAAAAGCAGTTTTCGCCCTCCTGGATTCCTTCCACATCATTTACTTCCTCTTCAAATTCTTCATCTTCCTTTTCTTTCCTAGATTACGTCTTGAATCTGAGAATATAGATAATTGTCCCCCAAGAGCTTCCATTTCTTGCTCTTGTCAATGTTCTCAATCATCGGATTTTTTGTGCTATAGATGTCGTCAACTGACAGCACTCTGTCGATCAAACCAAGAGAGTGGGGAGGGAATGACAAAAATAGCAGATAAATAAATAAATAAAAATTTGTAATCAGCGATTGGATCGCACTTTTGGGACTTACGAAAACGTGACATAAAAAAACTATATTTGGAGGGAAAGTAAATACAATTTAGTCCGTCTTCTAAATGAGTCGCCATACAAAACGCTCACCTATACACACATAAGCTTACTCAGATATTCACACATACATATACATGCTTCCTCGGGTATGTCATTAAGCGACATAATATTGTGCAAAGGGCTGGGAACGTCATTATGTAAAAATTATTGCTAAAGAAACTACAGCTTGTGACGAAATTAGTCGGTCGATCTCTTCTCCTCTCCGGAGGTAGTCAGTTACATTTGTTGTGAGTACTGATTACGTGAAATTTTCAGTGGTCGGCACATTTTCTTTCTCTGCTATCAAGCAGATATAAACTATTTTCTAATCATCTTAAACTCCTTTCAGTAATAAATCGTCTTGTCTGTTTATCTGACCATCCTTCTGAGAGAGTAGACAGGTTATGCAATATTGAACGACAGTCATGTTGATAAAATTCTCGTGTACCAAACCTTGGCCGCGCCGGATTAGCACGACGTACGCCCAGCCAGTTTATTTAGCGCTAAAATGGCGACTGGGATTCCCTAATTACTGCCGTGACAAGTCAGCCCATATGGTTACACTACGTTCGGTGTTTGCACCAGGACGGGGAGATAAATTATATATATCCGTCTGTGGACACATTACATACATGCACCTGGAAGACGGAATGAGGTAATAGCATCCGGATAGAAGTATTACGAAGACATTACTTGAGATCAAAGTAAGAAGTTATTTGTAATCACTGACGAGAATAGCACGGAAATCTCACTTCCATATTTGGAAGACACGACCTTAGCATTAACGCACATAAATTTCCTAGTGGAAATATTTTGAATTACCCCACCAAAACACACAGGTTTTGAAACGATCGGAGGGCATTCGAAACATCGGAAGAACAAAATTCCTGATTGGACCCTACCTAAATCGTAACAAAGTACTGCGGGGGAGCGAAATGTAATATAACCTGACACTTTAGTTAATTTAGAACACTGTGAAAATTCACCTCGCGCCAAGAAGACAACCAGACCTTGCCAGAGTTAAGAATAGCAGCAGATTTCATTTACCAGACCGAACCTTGTTTGAGCATTCTGAGGACATAGGGCCCAGGAAAACTCTACCATTTTAACAACAACAAAAGAAACCGGAGTCTGAGGAAACTGAAACACAGTCAAAGTGGGAACTTATTGCTAAAATAACAACACTCCAGACCACGTGTAAGAGGCATCGTCAAGCTGGCTTAAACTATTTCTCTGAGCCAGCAGTCTGTGAGCCTAAAGATTGGCGTAAGTTGTACATTTTAAATTCTATATTTTGCATTACTAACATCTGAACTAATATGTATATACTGACATGTGAATATTAATATGTGAAAATTGCTAAGTGGATGTCCAAGTCATTTGAAGCTGGCAACCTCAGCATATAGAATGATGATTTCATGAACTACCACTGCCACGGCTGGTGACTGCTTTATTACGAGTTTCTTACAGAGAACCAAAAGCAGAGATAGTCCCAAGTTCCATAGGGAGCAGGGAGGGAATGATGAAAGAAATGATGTACATAATCTATATTATTAACATTTTCAACCAGTGTAGATGTAAATGTAAACATATTCAATCTATATTGTTAACATTGTCAAACATGGTAAATGTAAAAGGAAACATATTCAATTTATATTATTAACCTTTTCAACCAAATGTAAAGGTAAATATAAATCTATTCAACCCAAATGCAATGAATGTTTTTCCGCTCAATGAAATTAATACTCGTATTAATTCTCAGAGAGGGTTAAAGTTCTGAGGTAGATGGGATGGTGAAATGAAAAGAGGGGGGCACATGAGTGTGTCAGGAAAACACAATCCTCAAGAGAATGTTTGTTCTCTTCTTTTGTGACACTAGTTGGTGGTACCAGTTGAAGGTACTATCTCTGGAACAAGTGAGGGTATAAGTGGCCTGAAGTCGACACCATCATCAGACGGGTCTTAGAGACGCAGGGCCAGCTTGGTAGTCACTCCCTGACACTTCTTGGAACGTGCTACAACTTTCAAACTTGACCAGTGACGAATGTGATCCAGTTATCTATTTACAAAGACCAAACATCAGCTGGAGCAAAACCTCATTGGCAGCTAAGTAGAAACGTACAAGCTGCCAAGTGAACTCTTAACCAATACTTCATAACATCACTCGATGATGATTATTGTTTGTTAAGGAATTATTCATTTATATAACTGTTAAAACATAATTGATTATTGTATTTGTTACCTGTATAAAGACAAATCTAAAGTTGATTTAATCATTTTGAATGTACTACCTCCGTATGTCTCAGACAATTTCATAAATACACTTAAACAGTGCTATAAAATAATAAGAGGAATTTCGCTGACTTAACTCAGCTCGGGCTTGAACGAGCAAACGAATTATAAGAAAAACCTATCGTTCACAAAAGTTGACGGCAGATGCTAGAGTTAACATTTGCTCAGCCTCATGCAGCATTGTTCTCGCTTTCTGAATTTCTTGTGAAAACTCCCTTGAGGTTGAAGCATCTTTATCCTTCTATCTACAACTCTGTCAAGAGTAATCGTGTGCGAAGGTAGACACATTTGAAGACCCGCATTAGTTACTCTTGAGTTTTGGCCACTGTTGGACCACTACTGCAGAGCTAAATGGAGGCTACCCGTGACATAGCTGCAAGGCCAGGTGCAGGCTTTCTGGGGATCAGCTGCAGTGACGGCTTTATACTTCTTAGAGAGCAAAAATGCGAAATTATGAAAAACAATACACCCTCTTACTCACATAAACATGCACACAGTCACTCACACAAACTCTACATACATATAAGCACACATTACCACACACACACACACGACGAGCCACACATATAGACGTAGATATTCTTATTTTCCCTTTGACGCTCCTGATGGAGCATAAAGCCATTGTTGTAGTTAGTCTTCTTTCACGAAGACTGTATCAGAGAATTCATTCTCATCCATCGGTGGTTTCTGTTGTAATTTATATTACATTATGAGATCAATATATTACATTATGAGATCAATATATATTATATTATGAGATCAATATATTATATTATGAGATCAATATCTCAATACACAACCTTATATTAGTCGCCTTTTACGACATGCGTGAGGTACATCAGTCCTATTATTTCTTTGTCTTCTCCAGGACCCACTGGAACAACACGAAGGAGGCGCAGACACCCGAGAATGAGCCAGAAGATGGCATGCGTGTGCGTTAATATTTGCAAACCAATTCTGAAACCAGACTAAGCTTTTAGTAACTGTTCCCGAAGTAACACATTTTAGCTGTCAAGCGTTAATCTGCTTTCAGCCAAACTGGCAAACATTTTAAAATTCATGGTCGGATGGCTGTCTCGGATGAGCAATCATAAAATCTGCAATATCCTGTTAGATTAGTCAAGCAACGCCACTCAAATGCAAGTCGAGAACATGTTTTAAAACAGGAATATCCGGTGGTAGCGTCGTTGAGTAAATAAAGATTGAAATGTGCAATAGAGGAATAGTAAGAATGGTATGTGTCCAGACAAGGCAACAAATATTACCAAATGTCTGGCGTCTAAACAAGTGAGCGTGTGATAAACTTTGCTAGTCAACAAAATACCAGAATGGCCAATGCATAGACTACTCAGCACATGATGAGAGTGGTTTTTGTTTTGAGCAGTCAATATATGACGAGAATGGATGCTGTCAACTTGCGTCAGCTCATGACATGGATAAGTGGTCTAGACACGTGAACAAATGACAAGAATGGTTATGTCTAGACAAGTCAACTACTGACAAGAATGGCTGGTATCTTGACAAGTCAAATAATGACAAGAATGGCTGGTATCTTGACAAGTCAACTACTGACAAGAATGGTTGGTATCTTGACAAATCAACTACTGACATGAATGGTTGCTATATTGACCAATGAGCTCAGCAGGATACATGTCTGCTCTATTCTACGTTCCCGGCTATAACAGAGCCGTGGTTTCTCTGGAGAAAATGTATCTCGTGATATTCTTGTAAAATACGATTAATAAGCCATCACCTATTAATGTTGTACGGCTCCAACTTGAACGTACCAATAAATATCAAACTTCACTGGAAATCATAGTTTGTAATATACAACTGAAAACGTATTCCATCAATATGAATAAAGTGTCAAGGGCCACACACACACTTGACAAAAGGAGAAAAACTTCTCTTCGCTGAGAGGCGAAAATCACACCAGTTCGCTTGGAGCCGAAAGTCACACTCTGCACCTTTGTTTATCCGGTGTCGTCCAGATTATACGAACACCGTGAACAATCCTTACTGCTCGTGTTCAAACTCGCATGTCGCTATAAATTCTGAACACTTGTATCACCCCGCTTGATTGTAGTAAACATCAACATTCGTTTATACCAACAATCTCATGTGAATACATACTCATAGTTGAGAGGGTGTTCCGTGGTGCAAAAACGTCGACACCAAAACCCAAAATATCCAAGTTACTTTCCACCGCGAAACAGTCCTCAACATCTCCCTCTTGCTGCAGAGCATGAACCATCGGTTTGCGCCTGAGGACAGTGGAGTACTTGCATAACAGTTAATATGTGTCACACTTTAAATATCATATATTATATACATTAATAACTTAATTAAGAAGGAATGAAAATCATGAAATGTATAAACTGCCAATACTAATTAAATAAGTAACAAATGTAACTAGTGTCATGGTATGTTCAAGGAAACCCATGCTGAGAATCAGTATTGTAACAAAAGGTTGCAGTGTCTTCTTTCAAAGTCACTGAATGGTATTTAACTGATGCATGTACCCTACTGGCGCATGGTGTTTCTACTCAACCGGTCAGCCAGCCAGTTATCCATGTCCCCTGATCTGCAAAATGGTGAAACTGTATTCATGGATCAACAGGAACCACCTGTGTAGCCTCGGGTTGTTAAATGACTTAGAGTTAGAGTTGATAGATGTTACTGGCTTATGGTTCGTTTGTAGAAAAGATGAGTCCCCATTAAATACCGAGACAACTTTGACATGCACCTCACCACAGCCAAAAGTTCTCTTTCTCGGCGGCGTAACGGGTTTCTGCTGGGAGGAGCTTCCTACTCACATACAAACAGGGGTGAGGTGTACCATCCATCCATTGCATTAAGCATCCTCCAATTCCAACCTGAGATGCGTCGGTTCTGAGGTGGAATGGATGAATGATATTAGGCAATAGAAGGATTGGCGATTCAGAAAAATTACGTTTCATCTGTTCTAAGCATCGCTCACAATCATTCGACTAGTCAACTTCATTTGGCGCACCCCTACATGTCAGGAAGATAAAGCAACTGACAGAAACAGAAGTCACGAATGAACTTATGATGGCTGGAAAACTACATGTAGCAATGACAGAAAGATAGAAGAGAATAGGTGCTTATGACTGGAACTACCACAGGAATAACAGTACTGAAAGGCTCTATAGTAGCATAAAGAAATAAAAAATATAAAAAAAATATTTTAGACACACGCATTTAATGCAGTAAAAACCCAAAAATAATTTTTCAAGGAGTTTATAGCTTGCAGTAAAATAAAAATGTAATATCAAATTGACAAAAAGCGTGGGGCGTCAGAGGGGACATTGCGGACCACAATAGTGCGTCCTACAGAGTGATCATAAGTATATGTGGATGATCTGAAATCAGAATATCTATTGTGTCTGTGTGATTTTGGTGGATTACTAGATAGTTTAACACCAACAACTGTGGCTATAAGTGTACAGGAAACCTTAGTATCTTTGGATGGTTGGTGCTGGCGTGCCCATTCATCAATGGCCGCCTGGATACACTCCCTAGAATTAGTCACATTCCCCACTATGAGATCAACTGAAGGGTCAGGTTATAAGCATGCATGAACTCTGCCTGAAAAAAATGGTGTACATGGTGTACGTTAGCAGTGGGGTATAGCTCAATATTACCCCCAAAAGTAAGACATTTTGTATATCGCCCAGTAAGAGCTTTGTCATCAAACAAGGATCGACGAACCTTACTGTCGTGCAACCTGTGTTTCGGAGAACAGAGACTGGGTTCTCATTAACAAAACCCGGGTGCACATGAACCTTATCAGTCAAAGAGACGGACAATAGAGCTGGTAAAGCATGACCGCAACTCATTATTACCCTACCATGAGGCTCAAATAAAGGCTTGCACCCACGACAGTCTTCATCGTTTAAAGAGCCAGTAACCGCTACATTGGCATGGTGAGTAACCACGCTGTTATCTTTTGAAGTACATTCCACACAATGCGTTGGTATTGTGTGTTTTCTTACCATCATTATTCAGTTCGCGTTAGCATGATTTTGTTTATTCTGTTTCCTGTAGTCGTGGTTTCTGTTGCCTCTAGTTTTGTTGTAGGAATTACCTTTACTGTGTAGACTTTCATCATCACTATACCTATTACCCATGTGTTCATCATCGCCGTACCTATTGCATCTGTGTAATCTTTCCTGTGAAAGTCTTTTATAATAATCATTATGATGCATTTCATCACAACATTTGTAATAATCACACCCACGACCTCGGTTCGTGCAACCTGGGTTCCCCCTATAGGAAAAATGGAGTGCCTCGGCGACGAGGGAAATTATAACTCCATCTATAGGAAGGACGAAAGTCATTACTAAACCTACCGACCACACTCTTGGATCTAGGGCGGCGGTCCACCGCTCTTGCCGGAAGAGCCTCTGGCAATCTTACCTTATGAACCTCCCTATTGGGGTGTGCAGTCATATACTGCCTCCCTAAAACGTCTACAGAGTCAGTCGATGAAGGTCTTTGCCCCTGAAGAAAAGTCGGTGCTACAAGATGAGAAAACCTTATGCCGTCGCATTACATATGCCAGACCCTCATATGTTTTCTCAATTCCGGATAAGTCAGCCCATCGTTAAAATATAATTTGATTCGCGAAATAAATTTGCCAAAATATTTGTTTTTGGATGGCACTGCCGTATGGAACTTCTCTCTATAACCCTCTTCTGTCAGTTGGAATTCATTAGAAGAGTTTGCTGAACTATATCAAAGTCCCTGCGACTGTTCTCATTCAAGGCCATGTTTGTTTATAGTACCTCCCCTGTGAGGTAGTCCGATAGTATACTGGACCATTTCTCTTTAGGTATATTTAATGCCGTAAACTTCAACATGAACCTCTGAATGACGTCGTCGACGCAGTCTTTATTTTTATCGAAATAAGGTAATCTGAGCTTTGGGGTATACGTAGACGTGCCTGGTCTATTAAAATTATTAATTTTAATATCCATATCCATTGTCCTTACATCGTAAGTATTTTGCCCATGAATCCTCTCAATTTCAATTTCCTTCTCTATTCTAATTTTTTTTCTACTTTGGCCTTCACTTGCTCAGCTTGAGCTTGAGCTTTCACCTTTTCTAGCCCAGTTTGAGCTTGAGCTTTCACTTTTTCTAGCTCAGTTTGAGCTGTGAGCTTTAATCTCTGCATTTCAAATTCTTGGGTTTGTATTGTTAGTTCTCGTTCCTCTATTCTCTCCTGACGTATATGGGAAAATTCAGCTTGTGAATACTGCTTGAGCTCGTCCCCAGACAAACCCAAGGATGCCCCTAAGTCCACCAAGTCCTTTAATGTAGACATGCTTATCCTTACAAAGCAAACACGTTTATTCGCTATAACGTTTTACTCACTAACAATCTCACTAGTGCAAATGTAACACCAGTGGGTTACGTAATATATGCATATAATAGCTGTAACATGTGACGAGCACAGGTGAAAATGAAGAGCACAGGTCAATGAAATGATGATGTGAGTACTCGAACTACAGGACGCAACGTGACAAAGCTAAAGGAACTAAAAATAAGAACGACAGAAGTACAGTGTGTAGAAACAATTGACAAAACGCTACAGAAAATGCCACACCCGAAAACAAAATTCTTCAGAAAAATAACATACACTACATGTAGAGAGAAAGAAAGGTCACACACGATAACTAGTACACACACGGAAATGAGGTTAGCTATAAATAGAACGCACTACAAATATCACGGCTAAACGAATTAATTGTTCGGAGAACAATCGGAGACTTAAGTTATAGAGAGTGTCAAAGCACTAAATTCTCTCAATGTACGCCTAACAATAGCCTAGAAGAACGCTGTCCTAAGTGAATTCTCCGAAAAGAACCTGTCTATGCCAGTCCCGCCAACCGCCCACTCTAAACAAATAATAATATACAAAAGTGTAGTGGGAGAGAGTTTTGACATACAAGGGTGAGCCACAACCACTGATCGAACAAAAGTGGGATACACAGAACAAATCAAACGTATCTGTTTCTGAATCCCGCACTTCATGTGTGCTGCTCTCTATCAGTGGATGAATGGTAGGCCTGGTTCCCCTCTAACAGTAAATAAACGGGTGTCTTGTTGCGGCGTTGAACTTGATCTTGTTACTGCATGCTTCGTGAGGTACTTGCTCTTGAAACTTGAGATGTTGAACCGTGTTGCTTTCTTCTCGAATAGCAGTGTTGTAGACTGCTCGCTTAGTACTGGGAGCTGACGAATTTGGATGACGACGTCTTTGAGTCAGTATTTGCTGCACAGCACACTCGTGAAAAAATGGCTACACGGCTTTACTGAAGTCATCTCTTGTTGACAATTCGTTGGGTTGCCAGCTTGTACAAATGCAAACAACGTAGAAAAATGCACCCAGAAAAGAAACGTCTCTCTCACTCACTCGATGTTCACTCGTGTCGGAATTACTGATGTATTGCTGTCGTCAGTCAGATAACGCTCTGAAGACTGGCATCTCGACCAATTTTGGGGTTCGCTTGGTTATATAATTGTCTTCATCTCCATCAATGTTGGGGTTCGTTTGCTGATCTACGAACGATCGTATTGTGTGGTGTGGTGTGGTGAGATGTGATGGCCTTACAAGACTTGTTGCTGTGCTTCGTGGTGTTCAAATGAGCTTAAATATTAGGCATTGCCTTACAGTTGAACAACATATAATGGACCACCACATGGAAATTAAATAAAGTATCCCCGGAAGCCTGCTTTGACGACTGAAACACTTTAACAAGGTGAACATCAGACTGGTAGAACACCACATAACAGTTCATACGAAATTACACCGAACGTCACTTCAAATCGAACGTTGGGACGTCGCAAATAAGAAAACGCACTAGCGATCTCATAATATCGGTCTATGTGGTGAGCACGCATAAGACTGGCAATTAATTTAAATACATGTCTCTGGCCACTCGAGCCTTAGTTCATGGACCTATGAACTCAGCAGGATAAATGTTTCCTCTATTCTAAGTTCCCGTCTATAACAGAGTCGTGATTTCTCTGGAAAAAATGTATCTCGTGATATTCTTGTAAAATATACTTAATAAGCCATCACCTATTAAGGTCATACGGCTCCAACCTGAGCGTACCAATAAATATCAAACTTCACTGGAAATCATACTTTGCAATATGCAAATGAAAACGCATTCTATCAATATGAATAAAGTGGCAAGGACCACACACACACTTGACAAAAGGAGAAAAACCCCTCTTCGCTCAGAGAGGAAAATCATACCTGTTCGCTCGGAGGCAAAAGTCACAATCTGCACCTTTGTTGATCCAGTATCGCCCAGATTACACGAACATCGTGGACAATCTTTATTGGTCGTGTTCAAACTCGCATGTCGCTATAATTTCTGAGAACTTGTATCACCTCGCATGTTTGTAGTAAACATCAACATTCGTTCATACCAACAATCTCATGTGAATACATACTTATAGTTGAGAGAGTGTTCCGCGGTGTAAAAACTTCGATACCAAGACCCAAAATATCCAAGCTACTTCACACCGCGAAACAGTCAATAACAACAAGAATGGAGGATGTCTAGACAAGTCAACTAATGACAAGAATGGCTGTCATCTTAAGTGATTATTAAATTTGTTATTAAAATCTATCCAAATTTAAAGTTGATTTAATCATTTTGAATGTGTTGTACCCGTATGTCTCAGACAATTTCTTAAATACACTCAATCAGAGTTACTAAATAATAATAAGAGGAAATTCGTGGAATTAACTCAGCTGGGGGCTTGAACGAGCTATTATAAGATTGCATAATCCTTCACAAAAGTTGTAGGCAGATCCTAGAGTTAACGTGCTCAGCCAATGCAGCATTGTTCTCGCCTTTCTGAATATCTTGTGAATACTCCGTGGATGTAAAAGTATCATTTTCCTTCTATCTACAACTCTGCCAAGAGTAATCAGGTACTCTTGAATTTTGGCCACTCTTGGACTACTACTGCAAAGCTACGGGGAGGCAACCTGTGACAACTACCATTTCCTAAAACAGCGACACTGCCAATCACTTAGTCGCAATACCTATCATTAAACCAGCGACATTTATAAAACCTAAAACAGCGGCACTACCAATCATCCACCTAGCGACACTACCAGAAACACCTTGACTAATTAATACAGCGACACTGTTATACGCATAACACACCCAAACACCAATCCTCAAAATAGTGACACGACAATTCACTAAAACAGCAACATCACCTACAATCAAAACAGCGACACTACGAATTAGTAAAACAGCAGAGCCACCAATCACTAAAACAGCAACATCACCTACAATCAAAACAGCGACAATACCAATTACTAAAACAGCAGCGCCACCAATCACTAAAACAGCAACATCACCTACAAACAAAACAGCAACACCACCAATCACTAAAACTGCAACAGAACCAATCACTAAAACATCAACACCACCAATCACTAAAATATTAACACCACCAATAACTAAAACATCAACACCACCAATCACTAAAACATCAACTTACTTAGTCGTTCCCCTTCTACCGTGAGGTGTAGAGGTTTGGAGAGAGAGCGCCAGACTATCCTATCGGCTGACTTCCTCCTGGCCTGGTTCCATTCTAGTCCTTGGTCCTTCAAAGATTGTCTAATGTTGTCCTCCCAGCGGACTCGGAGTCGTCCTGGGGGTCTGGATCCCTGGCTCTTTGTTTCCCATGCTTGTCGTGGGAGCCGATCTACTCCCATTCTGCAGACATGGCCAAACCATCTTAGTTGGGACTGTTCTACGTGGGTCTGCAGGGGGTGGGATTTTAGACCTTGATGTATCGTCTGGTTGCGGACCATGTCTCTTCTTGTTACTTCAACCACCTTCCTCAGATACCTCATTTCTGAGGTTTGGATCTGGCTTTTGTGGGCTGTAGTCATTGCCCGTGACTCGCATCCATATATCAAGACTGGGACAATGGTGGAGCGGTATACAGCCATCTTTGTTTTCTTACCAACCTCTCTCTTGCTGAGGAATCGTCGATTTATGGCCTGAAAAAGTCTCCCAGCTGCTGCTTTTCGAGTGGCCAACTCTTCTTTGATGCCTCCCCTTCGGTCTATAATAGCTCCGAGACATTTAAAGTGGTCGACCTGCTCCAGGACCTGTTCTCTCAGCTTAACCTGGTGTCTTCTTTCTTCTATTCTTTCACCATGGATTTTGTTTTAGGGCTGCTTATGACCATCCCTCTCTTCTCCAGCTCTTCCTTCCAGACTTGCAGGTTGGATTGGAGATGTGCCTCTGATTTAGCAATCAGGGCAACATCATCAGCAAATGCGAGCTCTGAAATACAGACCTGTCTCATCTTCCAGTACCCACTGAATACTTTCTTGTTCTCTCCTTACATGCCTTGATGACATCGTCCATGAGGAGTATGAAAAGATAAGGTGACAGAATATCACCTTGTCTTACACCAGTGGTGGTCTTGAACTCTTCTGACTTATGGTTTGCTGTCCTCACATAATTTCTGCAAGGCTTGTAGAAGCTCTGTATAGCATGAGTCAGACGTGCTGGAATGTTCTTCCTTGCCAAACAGTCCCAAAGTTTGCTCCAGGGGACCCTGTCAAACGCCTTTTCCAGATCTATGAAACAAAGATGGATCTCACTCTTATACTCAAGGGCTTTTTCACTCAGCTGTCTGAGTGTGAAGATTAGGTCTTGAGTACTTCGGTTTGCTTGGAATCCGCACTGGACCTCATCCAATTGTGGCTCAGCTAGGCGACGAAGTCTCTGCTCTAGGATTCTAGAGTAGATTTTACCAGGGACACTGAGAAGGGATATGCCTCTATGGTTTCCACATTGTCGATTGTCACCCTTTTTGAAAATTGGTGTTATGAAACCTAAAACATCAACACCGCCAATAACAAAACATTAACACCACCAATCACTAAAACATCAACACTCACAATCAAAGAACATCAACACCACCAATCACTAAAACATTAATACCACAAAACAATAAAACATCAACACCACCAATAACTAAAAAACAACACCAATCACTAAAACATCAACACCACCAATCACTAAAACAACAACACCACCAACCACTAAAACATCAACACTGTCACAGAGGTTTTATGATCATTGAATTGCCTATATCCTTTTTCTTTCACCCGTATCCTCTATGTTATTATCACTCTTTACCTTTTTCCTGTATTTTCACATCCATTCGTTTGCGAAAAATATTTTTTTCCCATTCTCACTTTCACCAGTTTCGTTTCTCATTTAGAAACGCTTTTCATTGTGGATTAAACGAGTAACTTTTTACGTAACGTGTCAGTCCCTCGCACCAGACGATTTGGCGTGAGAATGCATTCGGTCAATCGCTGCAGATTGACGAAATAACTGTGAATATTTTGGCTATCTCAGACATAGGGCCGACATATCATCTGCATTCTCACTTGTCAAAACGTAGCTTCTCGGTGAGCGCTGAGGTGAGGCGTGAATCCCGACAACTCCCCGGGCGCAGTATCAGACTTTTGTTTGTATTTTGCATCTGACACGTAGTTTCCTCGGTAGATTCTCAGTGTCAGGGTGGAGAAGGCGCCATCACGCATTCGCTCAGAATGGTCATTTTGGCGTGAGGTGCGAAGACAGGAAGCGTTAAAGACGTAAAGGGGAGGCTATTGTGTAGAGTATGGAAATAGCGTACCTCTTTGTCTGGTGTTTCATATATACTGGAGGGAGTTAGATTTCATTTTCACTCAGTAACTTCGCAGTCAAGACTAGAACAAGCCTTCGTTCGATTCCTAAGAATCTCTGTTAATAGAGATGGCATTTAGTTTGGTCGAAGTGGTTTAAGTTCTTAGTAGTTCTGTGTTGAGGTAAATATTATACATATTCTAGTATTTTGTGAAGTGTTTAATGTTATAAATCGCTTATTTTATTTCACTAGTTAGATTTGGGGCAGAGCGCTTAATTTATATAGTCTGTATTATTTTATAGTGACGAGTTACAGTGGAAAACAGAAATTATATTTCTAGCTTAAACTCAGTCGGCTATTAAGGAATTTAATTTTACTGCTAAAATAATCAGACGAGAATAAATTTTTCTAACTAACTTATAATGCTAGATGCTTCATGAGTGGTGACGGAACACGTAGGTATTCCTAATTCATGATGATTGATTTTATGTATATAACTTATTTCTCAGGAAGGTTTAAATGATAAGTCAAGCGGTACGCTTGCAGTTTTAAAAAAATGTAAGTTATAGTGAGTGCATAATATGTAGAATATTTCATATGTGGTTTTTCTTCCCTATTCAGTGAATACTGGGGTAACCCAAAACTTTGCCGGCGTTTAGTACAGAGACATACCTGTGAGAAACATAAACATTTTTATCTTTTAACCACGTGGGTTTACAAGTTAACACCTGTCTGACAGTGCGTGTGTCTTCATTAATAGACAGAGTACAACTCTCACTAACGGGTTTTATTAAAGACTAAATGTTTTATACTGTGCCTTTGAGCCAGATCAGATTTTCTGCACAAACTCTATGTACAAATTTAGCCGATGTGGCAAGTAACATATTAACGTCAGTAACATTCCGACGGAGTTTCGACTAGTGGTGTGGTGACCAAATATAGTCCTTTCCTGAAAGTAGACACCGATCTGACATTCCTCAATTCTAGAAACCTAAGCTATTGACACTGTGCTCGTTGTTAATGTTTCGTGCCTGGACAATTTTAATGTGACCTAAACAGACATCCGAAAAATAAGGACACCCAAGGAGTCGTTCCCGGAAGCAGATAATTCATCCTGTCTTTTTGGAACTGGGGATTTCTTGGTCAAAGACTGCCCTTGACGAGTCTGTAGGTGAATGTCCTAAAAATTGTATTACCAGAAGTGGCTATCTAAGCTGTGAGTATGAACATGTGCACGTGTGCTCGGCTAAATGAATAAAGTGAATGCAGGACGGAGTGATTTATATTGTTGTATTTGGGCATCCATTTTGCTATCTTAACTTTCTGTATGCAAGTATTGCTAATCATATTTCCCTCAAAATAGAACAGAGATATCAAGTCTGTCCATACCTTAAGAAGGGGAAATATTAGACCTAATCCTATGTATCCTTGTTTCCTTGGGGCTATCACTTTCTTCCAACAGGACTGTGGGCATACCTCGAGGGATAAGATCTAACTGTGGGTCTATCATTTCTTGTAGAAAATTCCTTGATTTTTTATGACTATGTGTATATGCTTTGATGTAATTTCTATGTGTTGTGAAGAAATTTTAGATGATAATTAAAATTTCTCTTGAAATTAATCAGCGTGTTGGTCAGCTCGTTCTAGAATATTTATATAATCATTTGTTATAGTTTTCCCACGTCTGTACGTCCACCTGTCATCATATATTTGCGTGCACGTGAGTGGTTATATATATATATATATATATATATATATATATATATATATGTGTGTGTGTGTGTGTGTGTGTTTAGACTGTCTGACTCCTCGAAAGCTGTCGTAGAAGATAGGTGAGAGAGAGAGAGAAGATTTCTCGATCTAAGAGACAGCCTCTTAATCACATTCTATCATCTTACTCGTGGAAATCTATTGCTATTACTACTTCTCACTGTGACTATCACTTATTCTAATCTATTCAGAAGGGACCAACCCAAGTCTTAATTCCCCTATCAAAAATCTACGACAAACACCACCAATCAATGAACATCAACACCACCAATCACTAAAACATCAACACAACCAATCACTAAAACATCAACACCACCAATCACTAAAACATCAACACCACCAATCACTAAAACATCAACACCACCAATCACTAAAACATCAACACCACTGATAAGGGTGGATTTGTGCTGAAGTGGTAACTTGCCACCCTTATCGACACCTGGTGTTAAAGTGTAAGATGTAGGTGTCTTCTCTGATTTAGGATGTTGCTGTGTATGTGGTAGTGGAACAGTTCAATGGGTTATCACACAGGCAACATGACGTGTAGAGTCATAGAAAGGGTAACTTCGTTGTATAAGTTTCTTTCATTTATTGCACGCCACAAAACAGTCATGATACTTATGACATCAACATGGTTAACGAGTTCAGCAAGATGATATGGCACATTGAAAACAATTTCTGTAGTCAGCAATGATAGCTGTTGTATATATGCGTCATAAGACATCACAGTTCAATAGATTCAGAAATTCATCAATCATCGAGTGCTAGTTCGTGAAGCTGTATAAATAATAATAATTTCTATAACTTCTGCAACAGTGTCAGCTACAGATCTTCAATGTTCATAAACAATAATAAATGCTCCCATTCTGATGCTAGCAGATCAGTTGTATACAATAAGTCCGTTCACTGTCTGCACGTGAATAGCATACATGGGCTACAGGGCAGCTCGACCTTTATAATGTTCCTAAGTCTAACCATCTGACTTGGACGTGATCTCTGATATAACGAATCCTGGAACACAGACAACAGTCTTGTTGGTCTAGAGCGACCCATATATATTTAACTAGTTCAGGTATACAGATACTGGTGACTTAATCCTAGTCAAAGTACCTCTCCATTTTGCATCACACAGGCGAGCAAATAGGCGACAAAATGACGAACCTCTAGACGATAGCATAAAGTTCGATACAAGAGGAATTACCTTATTTCGGAAAATCAACCATGAACATATGCCTCCAGGCAGGCTGCATAATACTGGGAAATAGTCTAGTTAGCTAACTAACTCACTAAGACACTGTATTTCCCTCAGAGAATCACAAGACGCAGTTGCGTCTGCTCGCTTCTTAAACCATTTCTAAACTGCCCCAACTGGGCGGAACACACAGAACGAACTCCCGGTTTTTGACATGCGCAGAACGACAATCTCTGAGTTGCCGTTCACAATAAGACGATTCGAAGAACATTCGAGATAAAAGTCTTACACAGTCGCGCCTTTTTATGGTCATGAAAAGAAGCGTTAAGAAAGGTTTCAGACATCTACCATAGTTGACTGATACTACCAAATAAGGAGATGTGGTCACGCTTCGTTCAAGAAATTATAGACCGAACGTGTCTCTATACAAGAGAAGGCAACTCCTAAAAATTGTAGTTTCGATAACTCGGATTATGTCCCTTTGACCATAGAAAACATAATACACACTTCAGTCAAAAAAAATGATCATACATATGAAAAATGTTTATACAAACGAAAAATAATAATGATCCGTGCGTAACATTACCGCACCCTCCCTGGAAAAAAAAAAAAAATGAAACATTTTTTTTTTTTTTAAATCCTGGAGCCGGAAAAAATCTAGGCTCCTAACGCACGTATGATGCGTGGATATTTACCTAACAAATTAGCTCAACGCATGGAGCGACACTGAGATCATATCTCAGATCCTTAGAGAAAAAATTTATCTAAGTATACGCTGATATATTCCAGGAAGGTGCCACCAACACACGCCACAATGATGGCAACAACATAATGACAATCAAATTATACTCATACCAATATATGAAATTAAATATATTATGTGTTATCATACAATGTGTTGCAAATAGCGGTGTAATTTACTAATATACCGCACTATATTATTACATTATATAAAGTAACAGTAATTAATAAGTAATACATGTGTTGCTCTTCGGTGACACAAAACATTCAATAGAAGAAGATGTGGACATCATCCGCTCCCAATGTAGGACAGGACTTGATATCCTCAAAGTTCCACAATGGACATAAACTCGCAGACTTCAATGATGTGCTGCGAAAATATCAATAACACAAATCTTAAAGACAACTGGTAAATTTCTTAATACAATCCTGAAAATAATTTATTTAAATGTGGCCGAGTGATCTTTTGCCCCGTATATCACTAACTAAGCCTTCTTAGATAATTACATGGTACAATGTTATAAATTTCCCTCAAAAAAAAAAAGTGAGACAAAATCTACTAACATGTCATTATAACATTGGACTGTATATCAGGAAATATATATATATGACAGAAGAATCATGTGGAATCGTGTGGACATCTGGACAGAATGTCTGCCATTACATTATCCGAACCACGGATAGCTCGAACCGAGAAATGAAATGGTTGAAGAGCTATGGCATAACGAGTGGACCTCGAGCTCTTCAAGTTTTTGCTCTGAATAGCAGTAAGCGCTTTCTGGTCGGTTTCCACAATGAAATGTGCGCCTAGAAGAAATCTTTGTAACTTCAGAATAGACCATACCATAGCCAATAACTCACGGTCTAAAACCGAGTAATTCTTTTCTGCAGCGTTTAATTTCCTAGAGATATACATCACCGGATGCAAAGTATCAGAATACTCCTGCATTAGTGCTGCCCCAATCCCTGTTGACGAGGCGTCACTTCGAAGAACAAAAGTCTTCTCAATAGTAGGTAACTTAAGAATAGGTGGAGATGAAAATAGGGCTTTAACCTGGTCCAATGAGGATTGACATTCTTTAGACCAGCGGATCAGATTAGGCGACCCTTTCTTCAATAAAGTAGAAAGCGGTGCCATAATGGAGGACAGATTCGGAATGAATCGTCCGTAGAATTGAATCAAACCTAATAGACTCCTTACTTGTTTCTTCGTCTTAGGGACCGAAATGTTAAGTATTTTTGAAACATTGTGGTCCTCTGTCTTTAAAAGACCATGACCAACCCGATGACCTAGGAAAGAAATCTCGCTAAATCCTATAAAGGCTTTAGAGGGTTTTGCAGTCAAGTTATACTCGCGAAGAGTAGACAGTAATTCGTATAAACCCAAATAATGATCTTCCCAAGAATCACTGAATAGACAGATATCATCTAGGTATGCTATGACATCTGTACGATATGCGAGAATTCGCCGCATCATGCGTACGAATGTAGCAGGGGCGTTAATAAGACCAAAAGGCATGAAATTCCATTGGAATAAACCCCTAGGTGTAGAAAAAGCTGTAAAAGGTTTGGCACGTTCAGTTAGCGGGACTTGCCAATAACCTTTAGACAAATCTAGTTTGGTAAAGAATCTAGAATTAGAAAGTTTATTGAGTAGCTCTTCTAATGAAGGCATAGGTTCAGCATCGAACTTCGTAACTTGGTTCAATTTGCGATAATCTACGCAAATGCGAATGTTATTATCCTTCTTTCGAACAATAACCATAGACGAAGAGTATGCTGAAGTGGATGGTTCAATGATTTCCAAACGTATCATTTCATCCAACTCTTTTTCGACTTGAGACTGGAAATGAATAGGTATTGGATATGGTCTGACTCTGATAGGATTGTGATCAGTTAGCACAATGTCATGTTCTATGACATGTGTGTGTCCCGGGATGTCTGTAAGAACATCCTGAAATGTTTGCAACATCGAAGAAACTTGTCGATGTTCCTCAGCGGAAAGATTTGGAGAAACGGTCACGTTTTTTTTCCAAGATTCCGTAGAATAAAGTGGGACCATAGAAAGAGGAAGATTGACATCAGAAAAAGTAGTTTCCTCATCCTGTATAACTGACAGAGATGAGTACTGACCATGAGTTGCTTGTGAATTGTCCGTAGCCTGGAAAATAGGCTGCAAATAGTCAGGTCTTTCATAAAATTCTGTGAGCATATTTATGTGGAAAGTTTTATGCTTTCCATCAATATCGACAACATAGTCGACATCAGAAATTTTGGAGACTATTGCATATGGACCTTTCCATGCAATTAGAAGTCTGTTCTCCCTTGAAGGAAGTAGAACGAGAGCTTTGTCACCTGGACAAAGTTGTCGTAGACATCTATTCTTATTTGCAAAACTGCCTTGCCTTTTCTTTAGCAAATTCTGAAGACGAAGTTGCTAGTTTGCATGCCTCGATGATCTTTTGCCTAAGAGCAATGACGTACTCATAAGAAGATTGAGTCTCATCGCTAATATTATCGGCAGTGATTAGATCGTGAAGTAAAGACATAGGGCCGCGCGGTTTGCGCGCCAAAGACAAGTTCAAAAGGGGAAAACCCCGTATGTTCATTGGGGACCTCTCTATACGCAAAAGAGAGCCGCGGGTAAGACCCTGTCCCAATCCTGAGGATGATCCTCAGTTATTTTACCAAGTAAAGTTTTCAGAGTCCTATTTAAACGTTCGACCAACCCATTAGACATTGGGTGATAGATACTGCTGAGAGACCTTTTAATGTGTAGCATAGACATTACCTGTGACATAGTGTCTGATATAAGTTGAGTGCCATGGTCTGACAATATTTCTCCGGGAAAACCCAAGCGAGAAAATATCAGCCAAAGAGCGTCTGCGATATCAGCAGTTGAGATGCTCTTGAGAGGTATTGCCTCTGGCCAACGTGTGCACATATCGACACATGTAAGGATAAATTGATGTCCTCTAGCCGACTTAATTCTAAAAGGACCGATAATATCTATTGCCATTTTTTGAAAAGGGCGAATAGGAATGTCAGCAGCCTGGATAGGCGCAGCATGTCGTGGTCCTTTAGATTTGACCTCCTGACATACTTTGCAAGAGCGACAGTACATTCGTATGTCCTTGCTCACAAATGGCCAAAAGAAAGCCGCAAGAACCCTCGACTTTGTAGGGGAAAAACCCATATGTCCAGCACATTGCGAGTCATGAGCATGTTGCAATATTTGCAATCTCATGCTCTTAGGCACAAGAATTTGTGAATGAGTGGACGTAGTCGAGTCTTGTACCATACGTACAAGTACGCCGTTCTTCATAGAAATCCAAGATTTCCTATTAGTGTTCGATTAGGATCACCTTTTTTTGCTAGAATGAAGAATTTTTGTAAAGAAGGATCTTCTTCTTGCAATTTGATAAATGAGTCACGTGTAATAGTCAAGTGACTATCTTGGTCATTTACTTCATCATTATTAGTTTATGAAGTTTGAGGTGGATCCAGAGCATGTGCTCTTGTGACCACCGCATTGGTAGCTTCAATGTTTTGCTCTTCCCAAACAGCAATCTGCTGTGGGGGTACATTCCCTAACTCCGTGAATACGACCAATAATAAGGTCCGCAATAGGGTTTGGAAGTAGACACGCGTGGACCTCTCCCGTGAAGACAGGAGTAGCAATGTGTATTATAGCAGTAGGAAACTTTTCTAACGTGCCACCAAATGTGACACATTTGATGACTTTTCCTGTAGCACAGGATGGATCTACAAGAGATTGCCTAACGCCGACAGTAGTACATCCAGAATCAAACAACACTGAGACTGGATTACTATTTACTAGCCCCTTATGTAATATAAGAGAACCTCTCCAATCATGAGCAAAACATTGATAAGGGTGGAGTGTGCAAAAGTGGTACTTCCACCCTTATCGACACCTGGTGTTAAAGTGTAAGATGTAGGTGTCTTCTCTGATTTAGGATGTTGCTGTGTATGTGGTAGTGGAACAGTTCACAGGGTTATCACACAGGCAACATGACGTGTAGAGTCATAGAAAGGGTAACTTCGTTGTAGAAGTTTCTTTCATTTATTGCACGCCACAAAACAGTCATGATACTTATGACATCAACATGGTTAACGAGTTCAGCAAGATGATATGGCACATTGAAAACAATTTCTGTAGTCAGCAATGATAGCTGGTGTATATATGCGTCATAAGACATCACAGTTCAATAGATTCAGAAATTCATCAATCATCGAGTGCTAGTTCGTGAAGCTGTACCATAATAATAATTTTCTATAATTTGATACCTGCAACAGTGAACATAGCTACTTTTATAACAGTTTCAATGTTCATAAACAATAATAAATGCTCCCATTCTGATGCTAGCAGATCAGTTGTATACAATAAGTCCGTTCACTGTCTGCACGTGAATAGCATACATGGGCTACAGGTCAGCTCGACCTTTATAATGTGTTTTCCTAAGTACACATCTGACTTGGATATTGATCTCACCCATATAAGAGATTGCCATTACAGTCTTGAAAAGTCTGAAAATCCATATAATCAAACAAACTAGTTCATGGTATAAGATTACTATTTACTAGCCCCTTATGTAATATAAGAGAACCTCTCCCATCATGAGCAACATTAGCAGGAAGAGCGGGCAAAGGATGACCACAGCTTAGAGTACTAATGGTTTTCGGATCAAATAAAGTACTGCATTGGATACATTTATTTGCCCTACCAAAATCAAAAGATGAGCATCCGATAGCATTATGGTCTTTATCATTATTAACCTGTTTATCTGCTCCCTGAGATTCTTGTTGAACAGAGTTTGTCTGTTGATATCTTTTTCTCTTATGTTGCGATCTACCGCGACCATTATTGCCTCTGCAATTATCATTAAAGTCCCTACTGTAATTTTTTTATCCTGGTTTGAGTTCCAGTTTCCATAACTGTCATTACTATCTCTATGCTGTTGAGAACCTCTATTATCTTGGTATTGAGGTCTCTGCATAAAATATTTTCCTCTATACCGATTACCTTTGTGAAAATTTCTAAAGTTAACCGGAGTAGAATAACGTGTAGTATTAGGTTGTCTCCAGTTCTGGGAAGAAGAATCACCCTGGAATTGATCACTATGGTTCTGGGCATAATTACGATTACTCTTTTTATTGAAATTTTTCTGGCTACCCTGAAATTTACGCATAAAATTTGGGCCATAAGGTGCTGCCGAAGCAACTGGCAGACCTTCTTTCACCTTAGAGTTACTAATGGTTATGTGCGGATGCGCAGTAACATACTGGCTACAGTATTCTTCCATTTCTTTTCTTCTTTTATGTTTTTAGGCTTACGCTCATGAAGAAAAGATAGAAAAGCTTCATTAACAGAAGACATAACCTTATCTCTAAGTAGTAAATCCATAAGAGCTTCAAATGTATTTTCTGTCTTAGACAACTCAACCCATCGTAAAAAAGTAAGACGGATGCCTGAGATGAATTCAGAGAATTCAACTCCAGTTTCTGGTAACATGGTTTTAAATTTAAGACGATATCCGTCCTCGTTAAGTTGGTACTTCTTTAACAATGCCGCCCTGACAACCTCATAGTTGTTTTTGTCAGGCACATCTACCATACTCAACAAAGTCAAAGCATCACCTCTAAGTATCTTGGACAGATAGACACACATATAATGTTTTATCTATATTATGTACATTACATGCACTTTCAAATCTATCTAGATAAAATGTTATATCATCGATTGAGGGATTAAATGCTGGTAGATTAAGCTTGAAATCCTTAGCATTAGTCTTATTTGACACCTTATTTGCCTCATTAGCATTACCAGTGTTCAATAACTTTAACTTCTCTAACTCTAAAGCTAAGACTTTTTCATCATGTTCCATTTTTGCTTTTCTCTCATCAGCCTCTCTTTGTAACCTTCTTTCTTCAGCCTCAGCCTGTAACTTTCTTTCTTCAGCCTGGGCCTGTAACTTTTTTTCCTTCAGCCTCTATTTCAAGTCTCTTATTTTCAGCTTCTTTTTCAAGTCAATTATTTTCAGCTTCAGCCTGGGCCTGTAACTTTTTTTCTTCAGCTTCTTTTTCAAGTCTCTTATTTTTCAGCTTATCTTTCAGCTTTCTCTTTTTTTTTTTCCATTTCCATTTGAAATCTTTTTTTTTCCTCCACCTGCATCTGCAGTTTCTTTTGTTCTATTTCAGCCTCTATTCTCTTTTGTTCAGTTTGTTCTTTCATTTTCTTTTCTTTCCGACTTCAATGCCTTGGCATATTGAACAGTCGCAAATTCTTCTAATTTATCACCTGTCTTCCCAAGGGCTTTACCCTGCTCAATAAAGTACTCAAATGTAGACATGATGTCCAAAATGTGAGTACAGAACCTGAAATAATTAATTATCTTATTTCAATGTTAAATAGCAACAAGACTTAATAAAGTGCTTGTATAATCTCTATGTTGAACCCAATCTCTGTGGGAAACAGGAGTTGACACCAACTTGTATTATCAAATGTATAATAATATCACAAGTCACCTCTTAATTAACAGTGCACTACCCAAATCAGTGCATAATCATCAGTTATTTATCATAACTGCACTACAATAGTGCATAAGCAAAAAACACCAGTTTGTTATGATAAGTGCACTATAGACCAATAGTGCATGAGCATATATCAACAATAGTGAAAGCTAACTATGCAAGAACTATGTAAACAATAACAAGACAATGTAAACAATAGCAAAGGTCACCAACAATGTAAACAATAACAAAGATCAAAGTCAATGTAAACAACAACAAAGATCCGAGTCAATGTAAACAATAACAAAGATCAGAGTCAATGTAAACAATAACAAAGATCAGAGTCAATGTAAACAATCAACAAAGATCAAACAATACGAAAACATTCGCATAAGTCAAATACACAAACAGCAAAATTAAAAAGAAATATGCGAAGATATGACTAACAAATGACGCTACAGTGTATACACAAAAATATACGTAAAGAACTGAATAATAGCAAAGGGGAGACCTACAAATACAAACAATCGAAATCGAAACTAAAAACACAAAAATAGCGAAAAAAGAAAAAAGAAAAAAAAACATATATATATACAAGAAAACAAAATAAAGCACAACTCGTCACAACTAAACAGATATAGCAACGATTGTCGCTAGCAAATTTCACTGTAGGAAATTCGCACAGTCCCTAACGAAAACGCTAACAGTAGAACCTCTGTGACGTGGTATCTTCTACTGCAAGACTCCGCCCAACCGAGAAAACCCGCTGAAATATAAACATATAAATATACAAATAACAAATAACATATAACATATAAACATGTATCATGAAAACAATAGGAGAAAGTGTGAAAGTACAGAAGGCTCAGTTAGAACATAAGGGCACAGTTCACAAACAAAACAGGCCACTTAACTTCTATAAATCCAGCGTCAGCACGGTGCAGAACAGGATGTAATCAGCATTCTGAGGATAATGATCCAACGTTGATTAACTTCTGCTCCCATAAACAGCCATGACGAAGGAAATGAGCTTCTAATACTGCAACAGTTGTTACGGCACTTGACCTTCTGAATCTTCTAAATTGATTTAACCGGCACTTGACCTTCTGAACCCGCAACAGTACCCCTGAGACCGGAACAGTTGTTACGGCACTTGTCCTTCTTTTCACCAGATCAGGAAATCCATTCGCTCGGTACTTGTCCTTCTAATTTTACATAAACTTCAATATTGCCGAGCAGCGCCGGGTAGTTTCAAAATCAGCAACTGTCAGAAAATCCGGATACTTTCAATAAAATTTCTTGTAAGGTGGTAGTTGATGCTGTAGTTGTATCTAGTATGATGATGATGTCTGGGTTTGCTGACCCCCTTGATAGCTGGAATCAGAGTGAACCAACCTATGGCCACCAAAAATGATATGGTGCGCCAAAATATCAGATGATAGAACCAGCTCTGGCCACCAAAAATGATAAGGGTGGATTTGTGCTGAAGTGGTAACTTGCCACCCTTATCGACACCTGGTGTTAAAGTGTAAGATGTAGGTGTCTTCTCTGATTTAGGATGTTGCTGTGTATGTGGTAGTGGAACAGTTCAATGGGTTATCACACAGGCAACATGACGTGTAGAGTCATAGAAAGGGTAACTTCGTTGTATAAGTTTCTTTCATTTATTGCACGCCACAAAACAGTCATGATACTTATGACATCAACATGGTTAACGAGTTCAGCAAGATGATATGGCACATTGAAAACAATTTCTGTAGTCAGCAATGATAGCTGTTGTATATATGCGTCATAAGACATCACAGTTCAATAGATTCAGAAATTCATCAATCATCGAGTGCTAGTTCGTGAAGCTGTATAAATAATAATAATTTCTATAACTTCTGCAACAGTGTCAGCTACAGATCTTCAATGTTCATAAACAATAATAAATGCTCCCATTCTGATGCTAGCAGATCAGTTGTATACAATAAGTCCGTTCACTGTCTGCACGTGAATAGCATACATGGGCTACAGGTCAGCTCGACCTTTTTAATGTTCCTAAGTCTAACCATCTGACTTGGACGTGATCTCTGATATAACGAATCCTGGAACACAGACAACAGTCTTGTTGGTCTAGAGCGACCCATATATATTTAACTAGTTCAGGTATACAGATACTGGTGACTTAATCCTAGTCAAAGTACCTCTCCATTTTGCATCACACAGGCGAGCAAATAGGCGACAAAATGACGAACCTCTAGACGATAGCATAAAGTTCGATACAAGAGGAATTACCTTATTTCGGAAAATCAACCATGAACATATGCCTCCAGGCAGGCTGCATAATACTGGGAAATAGTCTAGTTAGCTAACTAACTCACTAAGACACTGTATTTCCCTCAGAGAATCACAAGACGCAGTTGCGTCTGCTCGCTTCTTAAACCATTTCTAAACTGCCCCAACTGGGCGGAACACACAGAACGAACTCCCGGTTTTTTGACATGCGCAGAACGACAATCTCTGAGTTGCCGTTCACAATAAGACGATTCGAAGAACATTCGAGATAAAAGTCTTACACAGTCGCGCCTTTTTATGGTCATGAAAAGAAGCGTTAAGAAAGGTTTCAGACATCTACCATAGTTGACTGATACTACCAAATAAGGAGATGTGGTCACGCTTCGTTCAAGAAATTATAGACCGAACGTGTCTCTATACAAGAGAAGGCAACTCCTAAAAATTGTAGTTTCGACAACTCGGATTATGTCCCTTTGACCATAGAAAACATAATACACACTTCAGTCAAAAAAATGATCATACATATGAAAAATGTTTATACAAACGAAAAATAATAATGATCCGTGCGTAACAACCACCAGTCATTAAAACATCAACACCACCAGTCATTAAAACATCAACACCACCAATCACTAAAACATCAACACCACCAATCACTAAAACATCAACACCACCAGTCATTAAAACATCAACACCACCAGTCATTAAAACATCAACACAACCAATCACTAAAACATCAACACCACCAATCACTAAAACATCAACACCACCAATCACTAAAACATCAACACCACCAGTCATTAAAACATCAACACCACCAATCACTAAAACATCAACACCACCAGTCATTAAAACATCAACCCCACCATCAATAAAACATCAACACCACCAATCACTAAAACATCAACACAACCAATCACGAAAACAGGACGACATCCTATCATGGAAACGGAAAATCATCACTAACAACTAAAACAGAAAAATCTCTTTTATCAACCTTCTCCACCCTGTTTTTGTTTTTCCCTCTAATGAATCTCGAAAGAAAACTTGTTATACTCATCGAGATTCACTATCTCGTCACAATGACTCTCAACGCCCGTCTGATGAAGTGACAGTATTTATGTCGGCGTGAAACCATCAGATCCGACCTGACACCCTCATTAAAATGGAACACGGGCTACCTAAGTCATCAACTCAGTTTAACAGTTTCCCTGCCCCATGTGATACAGTTGCTAGGGGTCTCTGAAGAGACAAAGCAAGAAAAGGGTTACCTCACATTGGGGCATGTCGTTTAAAGTGACCAATATGATTATGTGCAACAGGCAGACAACCTCGTCATGTAAAACATATTGCCATATGTGGTAAAGTGGGATATATAAATATTTATAGGGGACTTAGTGTACTGACTGAGATCAGCTGTGAAGGTATCTATATCTAATAAGGGTAGTGTATTATAGATGACCTTACTTGCTACCACATATTTATACCTCAGTCAGAATTATTCTTGAATATAGTGATGACTACGTTGAATGTCTAGGGTATGTATATGATGAAGTGTAAGTCATAACAACAACAGACAGATAAACAAGTCAATTTATTCCACCACACTTGACAACACTGTGACACTCACACACATGTACCATTCTATAAGACTATCTTAAATGAGTCACTGGTAAATTTTCAAATATCAATATGTATTAAGCACTTTTCATTAATATATATGTGTCCTGATTCAAATACAAAGTGAACCAGGAATCACAATCACTTTTAATTACAAGTTATATGTACAGAATTTATCAATATGAATCTTGTAGTGACATATTTTATTAATCTTATCCTATGTGTGTCAGTTGTGTAGTGGTAATATGAGGTAATACTGGTGTTGTTTTTTTCAAGCTATGTTGGTATTTGTCATCATGACTTCAAGTGTTTATTTCTGTTGGAACTAGTATTGGAGATGTTCTCAGTTCCGTTCATTAAAACAATTAATTTCCCCTCTTATTTTTATACAATGTTAGTTTAAGATGGGGTTACATAATGTTGAGCTCAGCTGGCCACATAGGCTTAACTTTCGTGATGGCGGCAGGAAAAGACTCCTCTGCTCGATTGCTCCCCTGTGTTCTGGAGACACCTCACTGTTTGCTATATGGACCAAGGAGTATGCTGTCCGCCTCTGGATTCAGCAAAGCTCTGACCAGGTACTGCTCAATAGCTTAGGACCACAGTCCCTGAAACAAGAAGGTTGTACCTCCTACTTCAGAACTAATTTATACTCTATTTCTACACTGAGAACAATACATAACAAACACTGATTTCAGAGCGGTAGGCCAACTGCTATCTTCATCTGAAACAATTTTCACCAGTATATTCCTCCCTAATGGTTACTACGCCTCTGCAATTCCAGCATTATTTCTTTCTAGTCAATAATATAGGTGGCAGTGTACTGTTTGGCAATTCCATGTAGTTTTACTTTCCTCCGACACCTTCTGTTCAGGCTGGAGCATTATATAGGCTTTACCTCATGTTCGCTACTGAACCACACATATATACAGACATAAATTATCAATTTACATTCAATTTTCATTAAAAGATGTCAAATATTTCAAGCTTACCACAATTCATGGAAATAACACAGAATTACGTTGACCGGCAATGAATATAGCACAATTTCGATCTGCCGATGTCCCAGGCTTTTATTTAGCAAAATATGCACTGGTGCTCAACGCACTGATTCTGTAGTAAGTTTATTTGCAAATGTGGTGTTGACCTGACGCCTCTAATTGACTATATTGGCAGGTCTAACCAATCATGCCATGTTTACACAGCTTTTCAAAAAAGTACTCCTACTCACGTTTCCCCTAACAACAAAGAAGTAGTATTTATAGTCCGACTAATCGTGTTTAGCCTTACATTTATTTTCCGCCAATCAAATAGGAGGTAACATGTCAGCCTATTTCCCGTACAATGGTGGGGTGAAAATCTGCCACTGAGCGATTCTGATTTGGGTGTTGTCTGACATCCCTCACTATTTCTTTTGGCTATAATTTGGTAATTCCTAGACTATTTGCGTAACGTTTAACATATTTTTTTGTCAGCAAGTCCTAAGGAACCCAAATATACAAATTTAAAGGAGCTAAGTGGCTGCGTTCAAAATATGCACTTTCTTCTACCTCCTGTTTACTTCGAAAACGATGTGGTGTCTGGGTACTGTAATGTTTTCAAACGTAAACCAGTATAATGTCATATTTCCTAATAAGCGTTTTTCAGGATTTAAAACCTAACTCTGGTATGGGTAGTGTTTTTATCACTGTCGATTTGAAAAAAGCTAGTGCATGTGGCCTTACACGCGTGATGGCAGCAATTGTGTATCGCGCGACTGTGGTAGTATTGCCTGTGTTCCGGCTTTCAGCCCTCCCTTCTTTCTATCCTAAGTCCATCTGTCCGTTCGTTTATGGTAACGTAGTGTAATTAATGCTAGTATTAATTTAGGTCATTAATCAGCTTGCGTATCTCAAGGTTTTTCTCAGAAAGGCAGTACACGTTTTATTGAAGCAAGCGTGTAATGATGCAGTAGGCCTTTACTATCAACGTGAAACGTTACAATTTGCAGACGAAGTAGAAAACAAGGGGGATTTCGAGTACAGTCATTGTGACAGCACTGTTCTTTACCATTCTTCTTTCCTTTTATTGAAGTTATTTGTTAGGCTTTACATTTACGTTTTAATTTATATATGTGGATTAGAATATTTCACGACATCTCCCCTCTTAAAACAGACATCTTATGTCAATCCTTTATTCTATATACACATAGATAAATGTAAGTCAACTTGACTTTACTCTGCTGTTGTGCTATCATGGTTTTATGTAGTTGGGTCCATTCAGAGTAGGCTCTACTCATGAAATCTGCCTCAGACCTCTACAACCAATAATATTTTTCGGTTATGTTACTGAACAGCCGCAAGTGTGACTGCTTGTCTTAATGCTGCTTCACAACCCTTATTCACCATTTCTCTTCTCTGAGTCTGCGCAATGACATGTCCAGAGAACATTAGATTTTCCTCAAAATGTACGTTATGAGGAGATAACATATACCTGGTGATAGCAGAGTTTTCGTAGTGGATCCCATAATCTTCTTATTAGCCTGTATGAAACATTCGGAATATCCTCAATCAAAGAGGCAACTCAGGGATTCATTACGTTCCTCCGAAATGTTTACATCCAACAAGTTTGTCTGATCTCAGGTTTTACTGGAATCTGATAGTATCCTTTACTCAGATCCACCCTTGAGAAATATTTAGCTTTATTTAGTCTGGCAAACCTGATTTGTATCCAGCAATGGATCCACCTGTCCTTCTGTAATAGCATTCAGTCTCCTGTAATCTATACAGAGTCTATGTTCTCCAGAGGGCTTCCTTAAGAGTACAACACCGGAACTATACGAAGATTCACTGTGTGAAATAATTCCTTCCTTCAACAAATAGTCTATCTCTTCCTTCAAAGCTTTCTCCTTAGAAAAAGGAATCGAATAGGGTTTCATACAGACAGGTGTGGGGTCTATCAGTTTCATATCATATTCCAATAAGTTTGTATGCCCTGGTCGGTCTGTTAACACCTCTGTATGAGTATCTAGAACTTGTTGCACTCTCTCTTTCCGAGTTTTCGTTAAATGTGTACTGATTTTCACCTGTGCCGCTGTCTCACAGGGGTGTAATGGATATTCAAATGATGAAAGTGGTTCCCTTTTCATCTCCATGGCAATGGACAAGGTCAACAAGTGTGTCTCTTCCTGATGTTCTCTTTCCAAATATTTCTTCAGGAGATTCACATGATAGATTTTTTCTTTCCCCTTCTTATCTATCTTATAATTTGTTCTAGACACCTTCTCTAGAACTGTATATGGACCTTGCCATCCAATATGTAACTTATTCTGACTACCAGGTAGAAGAAGCAGTACCTTCTCTCCCACAGCCAAATCTCTGTCTTTCGCCTTCCTGTTATAATAGGCAGCATGTTTCTTCCTGGCTTGTTTCAAATTTTCATTGGCAAGTTTCCAGCCAGTTTTTAAACGAGTGGTCAGCTCATTCACATATTGGTATGAGGATGTAATATTTTCCTCTACCTTTTCATCAGTCCACGTTCTTAAGAGAGCTACATGTGGAGCTTTAATTTTGTGGACCTATTTGTCCATGCACCGGTATGGTCTCTTCCACTGGAAGCGCGATAGTGATGATTTTTCCTCCCAGAATTATGTCACAAAACGACCGCTACCAATTCTTTTCTTGGGGCTGTCTCCCCACTTAGAATTCTTGATGAGAGATTTCCTCTCTACATCCTCTTCCTCCAGTTTGTTTAAGTCCGATTGAGGGATTTTCGGCTTATCCTGGGGTAAGACATCTTTTTGCACTCTCCGCATAGTGGCCATTGTAAAACAGTTAAGTGAAGCTTGTCCGTGAAAAGGGGCTTCCCATTCCCTTTGGTCCACTTTATCAAATTTATTTCTCTTTGTATTTTCAGGCCTAATTTTGCCCCTTGGCGTGTCCAGGTCCTGATCAATGTTCCCACTTGTGGGTGTTCCCTCATGTGCTATGCTACACCTTTCTACAAAATTCTCAATGTCCCATCTTGCTTTGGGCCAATAATAATTGTGAGCCACCTTTTGGATGATGGTACCTATTTTCTCATGGTCCCCATCTGGTTTCACATGTAGGCTCCTTATTAATTCTGCCCTATATCTTTTAGGAAGTACCAGCTGTCCCTGACCTTTGGATCTAGCTCCAGTCTTCCTATACATCAACCTGTTTTTCATGTAAAAATCTCCCTTGCCTGGAGTTGTATGACAAGTTGACAATTTCCTGAAACAAGGCTTGAGGGTCTTATCCCCAGCCTGTGCCTTCCTCATCTCTTCTGGAGTGGTATCCAACATAATATCCTCCTCCTGTCTTGAGGTCGACCTGACCTGAAGGGTGGCCATATACACAGGTTTCCTTCTGCAACGGTCAGTGTCATGATTGTCCATCTGACAATTTTTACACCACCTTTTCCCTTGGTTGAAAGATTTTCTTTCATCATATTTCCTTTCATCGAATTGTGGGGTTTTATTTTTATTGTCATACCGTGGCCTATCAAACTGGTGCTTACCTTTGTTTTGATCTCTAGGATCAAATTTATTAAAGTCCTGTGGTGCCCTAAAATTATCCACCTGTTTCTTCTTATTACCTGATACTTCTGCCTGAGCTGCTTGATACCTTTCAGCAACATTTAGCAACTCACCCAGCCTCTCTGCACCTTGTTCCATGAGAAACTTTCTCATGTCTGGAGCCATGGACTCTCTTAGTTGTTCTATAAGGACCATTTCCTTAAGATCTTGGGTTTTCCCCAGAGAAGTCCATTTCTCCAAGTATGTCTCTAACCGTGCAGAAAACTGGTGATAGGTTTCACCTGACAGTAGTTTAGCATTCCTAAATTTTTTCCTATAAAATTCTGCGTTCTTTTCATATCTTAACAAAAGAGCCTGCTTTAGCATGTCATAATTTTCCTGATCACCTCTGCTCATTTTAGCAAAAACTTCATAAGCTGCCCCACGAAGTCCTTGAGATAACTTTAAGCTCCACCTTTCTCTCTCTAACCCATATGTGGTAGCTAATAGTTCATATCTATTTAGATAGCTCTCAATATCATCGTCTTTCTCAACGAAATGATCTAAATGAAAATTCATAGCTGAGGTTGAGGCTCCCTGGCTAGCAGTGGCATCAGAGGTAAAGGGACTGGCACCATTTTCAGGAGCATGGCCTTGAAACTCAAACTCCCTTAGTCGTAACTCATGTTCCCTTTGTAATCTTTTATCTTCTGCTTCCCTTTCTGCAGCTAATCTCTTGTCTTCTCTTTCTGCAGCTAATTTCTTCTCTTCTCTTTCTGCAGCCTGTCTTCTTTCCTCGGCTTCCAATGCTTTAGCCTCTTTGTCAGCCTCAATCTGCATCCTCTTAGCCTCAGCCTTAATCTGCAACCTCTTAGCCTCAGCCTCAGCCTCAAATTGCAGCCTCTTAGTCTCAGCCTCTAACCTTCTTTCGGCCTCTTTTTCTAATCTTCTTTCTTCCCGTTCAATATATTTGTCACATTCAGCAGTGACATAAGAAATCATAATTTGCCCGTCCATTCCTAACTCTTTCGCAGTCTGTACAGCAGCAGATAGAAATTTTGCCAAGTCGGCCATTGTCTATCATGCAAATGTAACAATTCAATCTATCAATATTTATCTAAGGACATTACAGGCACTGAGAGCTCAACGTTATTTATTTTCACCCAAGGATACTTTTTAATTCTTATTATTCCCAATATCTATAACAGGAGAAAGTTCAATATCCCTGGAGCGAGACCCCAATATATGTGGTAAAGTGGGATATATAAATATTTATAGGGGACTTAGTGTACTGACTGAGATCAGCTGTGAAGGTATCTATATCTAATAAGGGTAGTGTATTATAGATGACCTTACTTGCTACCACATATTTATACCTCAGTCAGAATTATTCTTGAATATAGTGATGACTACGTTGAATGTCTAGGGTATGTATATGATAAAGTGTAAGTCACAACAACAACAGACAGATAAACAAGTCAATTTATTCCACCACACTTGACAACACTGTGACACTCACACACATGTACCATTCTATAAGACTATCTTAAATGAGTCACTGGTAAATTTTCAAATATCAATATGTATTAAGCACTTTTCATTAATATATATGTGTCCTGATTCAAATACAAAGTGAACCAGGAATCATAATCATTTTTAATTACAAGTTATATGTACAGAATTTATCAATATGAATCTTGTAGTGACATATTTTATTAATCTTATCCTATGTGTGTCAGTTGTATAGTGGTAATATGAGGTAATACTGGTGTTGTTTTTTCAAGCTATGTTGGTATTTGTCATCATGACTTCAAGTGTTTATTTCTGTTGGAACTAGTATTGGAGATGTTCTCAGTTCCGTTCATTAAAACAATTAATTTCCCCTCTTATTTTTATACAATGTTAGTTTAAGATGGGGTTACATAATGTTGAGCTCAGCTGGCCACATAGGCTTAACTTTCGTGATGGCGGCAGGAAAAGACTCCTCTGCTCGATTGCTCCCCTGTGTTCTGGAGACACCTCACTGTTTGCTATATGGACCAAGGAGTATGCTGTCCGCCTCTGGATTCAGCAAAGCTCTGACCAGGTACTGCTCAATAGCTTTTGGACCACGGTCCCTGAAACAAGAAGGTTGTACCTCCTACTTCAGAACTAATTTACACTCTATTTCTACACTGAGCACAATACATAACAAACACTGAGTTCAGAGCGGTAGGCCAACTGCTATCTTCATCTGAAACAATTTTCACCAGTATATTCCTCCCTAATGGTTACTACGCCTCTGCAATTCCAGCATTATTTCTTTCTAGTCAATAATATAGGTGGCAGTGTACTGTTTGGCAATTCCATGTAGTTTTACTTTCCTCCGACACCTTCTGTTCAGGCTGGAGCATTATATAGGCTTTACCTCATGTTCGCTACTGAACCACACATATATACAGACATAAATTATCAATTTACATTCAATTTTCATTAAAAGATGTCAAATATTTCAAGCTTACCACAATTCATGGAAATAACACAGAATTACGTTGACCGGCAATGAATATAGCACAATTTCGATCTGCCGATGTCCCAGGCTTTTATTTAGCAAAATATGCACTGGTGCTCAACGCACTGATTCTGTAGTAAGTTTATTTGCAAATGTGGTGTTGACCTGACGCCTCTAATTGACTATATTGGCAGGTCTAACCAATCATGCCATGTTTACACAGCTTTTCAAAAAAGTACTCCTACTCACGTTTCCCCTAACAACAAAGAAGTAGTATTTATAGTCCGACTAATCGTGTTTAGCCTTACATTTATTTTCCGCCAATCAAATAGGAGGTAACATGTCAGCCTATTTCCCGTACAATGGTGGGGTGAAAATCTGCCACTGAGCAATTCTGATTTGGGTGTTGTCTGACATCCCTCACTATTTCTTTTGGCTATAATTTGGTAATTCCTAGACTATTTGCGTAACGTTTAACATATTTTTTGTCAGCAAGTCCTAAGGAACCCAAATATACAAATTTAAAGGAGCTAAGTGGCTGCGTTCAAAATATGCACTTTCTTCTACCTCCTGTTTACTTCGAAAACGATGTGGTGTCTGGGTACTGTAATGTTTTCAAACGTAAACCAGTATAATGTCATATTTCCTAATAAGCGTTTTTCAGGATTTTAAAACCTAACTCTGGTATGGGTAGTGTTTTTATCACTGTCGATTTGAAAAAAGCTAGTGCATGTGGCCTTACACGCGTGATGGCAGCAATTGTGTATCGCGCGACTGTGGTAGTATTGCCTGTGTTCCGGCTTTCAGCCCTCCCTTCTTTCTATCCTAAGTCCATCTGTCCGTTCGTTTATGGTAACGTAGTGTAATTAATGCTAGTATTAATTTAGGTCATTAATCAGCTTGCGTATCTCAAGGTTTTTCTCAGAAAGGCAGTACACGTTTTATTGAAGCAAGCGTGTAATGATGCAGTAGGCCTTTACTATCAACGTGAAACGTTACAATTTGCAGACGAAGTAGAAAACAAGGGGGATTTCGAGTACAGTCATTGTGACAGCACTGTTCTTTACCATTCTTCTTTCCTTTTATTGAAGTTATTTGTTAGGCTTTACATTTACGTTTTAATTTATATATGTGGATTAGAATATTTCACGACACCATAGAAACCGCAGATGTAAGATAATGTGAATATTTAATGCAGGTCTCGTGTAACAGTCACCCGCTAGTCTTTCCATCAGTAAATGGGTACATGACTCTGTTCTTGAGTTAAAGAAGACAAAGGCAGCATGGAAACCAACTGGTTACACCACATTATGAAGCTAGACCTAGTGTAGTGAAGTCTCTAACACTTCACTCCACTACGGTTGTATCTGCTACGGAACTACTTGTTTTACCTGCTTACAGACCTGGGAACAACACAACGCTTCACAAGAAGCAACTTTATTGCTATTTGTCTATGACGTAATACAATAGATAAACTACCGCTAGACATTGTAACAGTGGCTCCCACAACAGTGGCCCCCAGATCAACCTTACCGCTGAAGTTTTATATTAAACAATGGTTCTTAAGCTTATTTGTGCCAAGGACCTATCTGATTCTCTGATGAAGGTTATGGACCTTTACGATTGTCTGTTGAAGGATATGTACCTCTCTGATTGTCTGATGAAGGTTATGTACCTCTCTGATTGTCTGATGAATGTTATGTACCTCTCTGATTGTCTCATGGAGGTTATGTACCTTTTTGATTGTCTGATGAAGGTTATGTACCTCTCTGATTGTCTGCTGAAGGTTGTGTACCTCTCTGATTGTCTGATGAATGTTATGTACCTCTCTGATTGTCTCATGGAGGTTATGTGCCGTACCTCTTTGATTGTCTGATGAATGTTATGTACCTCTCTGATTGTCTCATGGAGGTTATGTACCTTTTTGATTGTCTGATGAAGGTTATGTACCTCTCTGATTGTCCGATGAAGGATATGTACCTCTTTGATTGTTAGATGAGGGCTATGGAACTTTTTGATTGTCCAATGAAGGCTTTGGGCCTTTCTGATTGACCAATGAAGGCTACGGACCTATTTGACAGTCCAGCGAAGGGTATGAACCTTTTTGATTGTTTAATGAAGCTATAGACCCCTTCTTTGAACCAAAAATGTACGTTTACGTTATTACATGAGCACCCTACAATCCATTCATGGACCCCTAAAGGGTCCATGTGCCACAGGTTAATAAACCTTGCATTAAACCACAAAACGTCACCATCACTAGACTTCAGCACCTCTCCTGCCCGACCATCACTAGACTTCAGCACCCCTCCTTCCCGACCATCACTAGACTTCAGCACCCCTCCTGCCCGACCATCACTAGACTTCAGTACCCCTCCTGCCCGACCATCACTAGACTTCAGTACCCCTCCTGCCCGACCATCACTAGACTTCAGTATCCCTCCTGCCCGACCATCACTAGACTTCAGTACCCCTCCTGCCCGACCATTACTAGACTACAGTACCTCTCCCTCCCGACCATCAATCTTCATTGCGAATAAGAGACTTCAATTACTTTGAAACTAAGACCAAATTTGTTATATCGATTTTTAGTAGAATTCGTCTGTTCAATGAGAAAATTCCAGAAGAAACACGCACGACCGTATTTGACTGAAGGATTAGAGGGGAGCAAAAAGAAAAGAAAAAAGCCCAGGACGAAAAGATACTCTGGGATAATTAAGAGGTATTGTCAGAGCTGACATTACGTAGGTAGCTTTAACTGAGACTCGAAAACACGAACCATGGCTACACGTTAAAGAAAATAGTGAACTTCTAGGATACCGACATTACGAAAGGATGTACGTTTTAAAAGAAATAATGAAGTTTTTTTTTAATCTAAAGCCAGAAATATTTTATGTGTATGGGAGGGATATTAGGACACGAACAAAAATACAGAATTACCGCTAGAGAGCTTTCATTAACTTTGACTGCGAGATGCCAGATTTGAGATATATTTCTCAGGTAATATTTGCATAATTCAGATCTTCGTGTGTGCACGATATTCCAGACTTGAGTTTCCGAGCTGTTTTCTCAATTTGTACTTAATATTTCTTCCTTTCTTGTTACATTTTTTTCTTTCCAGCGGCTAATTGTATTTCCATAGAGATTTTTTTCGGTTTTAGGTAATGGAAGTAAGAAAGAGTTTTTCAGTGTTGTTTGGACCCACTTTTGTCATATGGAACTCACTGACAGACAATAAGTAAAACAGTATGAACAGCTACGCAGGCCAAAGAGATATGGATAGTTTCTTCTTCTTCGCCATTTGTTCTAAAATAACCACAGTTATCTTTCTTATAAAGCTAGCGGTCCGTCTCAGGCTTCTCTCATCACCATATAGTTTCTCCATCAACTGCTTTGGAGAAGGCCGTGTTGCCACCCTGCTCCTCTTGTAGAGCTGCCAGTTTTGGAGAACGTATTCTACTGTTTGTTTGACCTCCTCACATGGGTACACATCTGTCTGTCCGATGTTTAGTTTGTTGTACACATCTGTCTGTCCGATGTTTAGTTTGTTGTACACATCTGTCTGTCCGATGTTTAGTTTGTTGTACACATCTGTCTGTCCTATGTTTAGTTTGTTGTACACATCTGTCTGTCCGATGTTTAGTTTGCTGTACAGATGGTATTTGAGACTGCAATGGCTGGTTCTTTGTCTGAAAATTATCACTTGGTCTCTTCTTGATAACGTATAGTAAGGTTCTGCAGTATCATGCTCTGGGTGGTTGTGACGCTGGGTTCGAAAATTTGGCCCTAAGGGTGGAGTTACTATCCCCCCTAACTTCTTCTTGATTTTAGGCACGCCCATTTTTCATCTTTATTTCTAGTTTTTGGTCGCTGCTAGCATATCACTTTGATCTGACAAGTTAACTCCCCTTTACTCCCGCGAAGGTGACCAGCAGAGATAAAACGTCTTTTAATGCTGGTAAGAGTGTCTTTGTGACGCGTCCACAACGCTCCTCGCGGGGCGGCATAATTTTCCCCCGGGGTTTTTTATTCCTGGGAAATCCAGGACCCTCGCAGCGTAAGAGCAGTCGCACTGGTACGTAAACCTTCTTGTAGTGCGTCGCCATGAGAAATCCTCCGGGAGACGTTACGATTGTATTTCTTCGTTTTCTGTCCAGATGTCCGAATACCTGCGGCCCGATTTACAGTATATACTGAGTTCCCTTTGACTCTTAATGCTTTTAGTCCCTGGAGCTTCTGTCGTGAGGTGGTAGAGATCGTGTGCAGTTTGCCAGCCATTTTAGTGTGGGAAATTCTTCACAATCTCGGTAAGTTACTTAAGAACTTGGTAGTTGTTATTTTTTCCTTGGATTTTTTACTTAGACAGAGTAAGTTCATTTATAGTGGGTTCTGGCATTTTTAAAGTTCGGCCATCACCCAACAAACACTAGAAGCTACAGTTAGTTTTTTTTAAAAAGTAAATAGTGCTTGAATGCCACTTACGGGTTTTTTTTTTCTGTAAAGCCAAATGGTTGTGTAACTTCAGATGCTTCACGAAAGCCCTTCTAGAGAACCTTCTTAATCACGAAGTGTAAATATATATGACTTGTTTCACTAAAAGAATAATTTTCCCCCTCGAAGTGTAACTATATAAGTGATTGTTATGTGGAGGGAATTCTTTTTAACACAGAGTGTAACCATAAGCGATTTTCTTTTTTTCCGGCCTCCGTGGCGGATCTTTATAACTTTCTCCATATCATGTAACTTTAATTTATTTGATTACTTGTCTACTGTACGGATACTTTTAACTCATTTAGAGATTTACCCAGAGTAGCCTTATATATTGTCATATGGAGTACATGTAAATATGATGATATTAAGCATGTCGCAGCCCAGTGAGATAACCTTAGACGGGCCTTGCGATTTCGTTTAGACGCCTGTGTGTTAGACAGAACTGGCAGATACTTTGTAAGGTCAGTTCCGCGCCAGGTAGATGGGGCAGGAATGTTTACAAACCATAACCCCCATGCCAGCCATGTGTAACCACTGATTACGCAAGTTGCGAGTTATCGAGTAAGCTTTCCCAGGCACCTACCGGCTCGCTCGTCTAGTTAACGGTCAGTGAGAAGAGAAGGAGAGAGAGAGAGAGAGATAACCGAGGGACCAGGTCAGCTCAAGGACCGCTTGGGGTGTGAATGATTGTAATATGTTAATCTGTACCTGTTGATGCAATTGTTTGTTTTACGATGTTGTAACATTTATGTTGGCTGGGTGATCATAGATTCTTGAATATGATTTCATTTCAGTGAGAATCGGTTCACCGACAGAGTTAAGTGACCCCTGGGCCATCGGCCGGGTTTGCCTTCATGGAAAGGCCGGATAAATCTGCTAACCTTTTACATTGAGGTGTTCCCGCCAACTATAGTTGTTTATTTTCCCGACACCCTACTGCGGGTACATTCGTGTGATTTCTCGTGCTGGAAATTTTTACGCCACCTCGTAAGTGGAGCGCCCAAGCTCCACTGGCATCAACTTCATTGAGCTACATATTATCGCAAGTTCTAACCCCTTGTAGCCATCGCCAGCTCTACTTCATCCAAATTATCACGCGCAGTCACAGCAGTGGCAGGCCTGCGCCAAAAGTGGATTTATTATCCCCAACGCATATTTAACCTTGAGTGCATTCATCGCCACCTCTTTAGATCCTGTATTTAAAGCACACCTTTATATCAAGAGGTCTTAACATTTGTCCTGAAAATTCCTTTCGTGTTGGAGTTACAGTTTGGGTTCGTTTCCCCACGGATTTGTCAGCAACATAGGGAAAGGAAAGGGTTACCATCTCTCCATCTACAAATCGTCGATAGCTGTAACACCAAGCGGAATATAAACACAAGTGTGCCGACGAAGAAGGACTTTGCAGGAGTTGGACTCAGATGAATTTTGGTGAGGGGGGTGCTTGAAGTAACTGCGGGATAGGGTCATAAAGTTGGATTAAACAGCTGTGTTGCTGACCAGAAGAAGTCAGCGCGATAAGTGTGTGTTTAGGTACTTCTTCATTTCAGGGTTCCCTGCAGAAGGAGTAGTAGAATATTTAGCCCAATAAAAGAGTGAGTTTTAATCAAGGTTGAGGAGCCGCGCTAGCGTAGTGGTTACAACACCGCTCTGGCGACCGGGTGATACAGGATCAAACCCGGGCGACGGCATTTGAGGATTTTTCGTCGACCGGGATTTGGACTGGATTAACTCGAGACCTGGCGAGGACATTTGAAGGAGTGTCGTCGACCAGGGACTGGCGGCTCCTGAGCCGACCCAGCTGCAATGGGTACCTCCGAAATCGGCGAGTATGCCTATGGCGAGGGGGCGTACGGAAAAAAAAATCTAATGATTATTATTATTACGAGCATTGTTGTCTCTCACTAGAGTTTTTGTTAATGCATTCTTTTTATGATTTAATGGTTTGTTATTGGACATTTTCATGTTTGCCATAGTTTTTATGTTAATAAATTAGACCTTTAATCGTGGATCAGACTAGTTTACTGTCTGTACTTGTACTTGATTGTTTGTGGTGTCACTAACGTGCAATCTTCCTTACTATTAGCGCAGAGAGAGAGAGAGAGAGAGAGAGAGAGAGAGAGAGAGAGAGATATGCGGAGTGAAAGTAGCTTAAACACATAGACATTGAGTGGCAGGAGGGGAGAGTCATTATCTGATCTTGTACTCCTGATAGCTATAATTCACTCCATCCACATTCAACACCATAACTCATCTATCTTCTCAGTCCTCACTCAGATTTTTGTCTTGTCTCAGACTTTACTCAGACTATTTGTCTTGTCTCAGACAGACTCAGAAAACCATTCGTGACAGTGGTCTTTATGCAACTTTTCTTTATAGTTATTTCTGATTAACGCTTTTATCTCTTCATATGTAGCCCTGTCTTCTGTTTGGATTCTCCGTCCTCCTTCTTTGGTAAGTTTATATACCTTCTCATTTCCATATATATTACAATGGGCAGGGATCACTGTACTTTTATATATTTGAATTCATACTCGTTTTAATTAGTACTTCTGCCAGGCTGTCTAATTCGTTGTTTTTATTGTTCCCGAGGGCTGTGATGACTGATAGTGAGTCAATCAGGAGCAGTGTCTTGTCTCTAGCGAAATCTTCATTTTATAAGATGGTTTTACAGAAGAATAGTAAGAACACTGTGTACAGTTAAAAAGATTACCGAGGATGTCCTGACGACAGTGTGCAATGATATTACTCACGTTTAATGGAAGCAATCCTCCTCCTTTGAGCATGTTATAAGAAGAAGAAAACCTAAATATATTGTGACAACAGGAAAGATAGAAGAAAACATAATTAGAGAACGATACACAGAAAAGATACTAGACAGTTTGACATCTTGCTAGGGAATCGATGAGCAACACAGTGTACTTGAAGTTGTTGAGATACATTATCGCCCACGCCAACTGGTATGTTAAATAATAATAAATGTGATAAAAGTATGTCATCCGAAAACCGTATCATTAATAAAAAGACGCTTACAAATCTTTGGTTGCTCGTGTTACATTCATCATCATCATCAGGTGCCATTTCCACAACGAAGGTTGGCTGTAATGGATCTCCAACGTCTTCTGTCTCTTGTCTTGGTGGTGCACTCTGATAGACTCTTTCCTGTCTATCGCATGATGTTATCTTCCCACTTATAGCACTGTCTTCCTCTTGCACGATTTCATTAAACTCGTTTTTCCATTATGGTCTTCACCAAGGTGTTATGTCTTTTTATATGGCCAAAATATTTTAGCTGCCTAATGTTCATCTCCTTCATTAGTTCTCTCATTCATATGACTTTATTTGGTTCTTCCTTTTCCATTAGATACGCCCTACTCCTCATGGTGCATTAACTTTGTCAAATATTGTTCCTATTCTGGTTTTATTCAGTTCGTGTTTGCTCGCCCATTTACTTGAAGCTTTTTATTTTTCAGACCCGATTCTCATGCTGCCCATCAATTCGTAACCGAACTTGATGACCAAATAACACCAGCAGCTGATGCAAATATTCTGAGTCCTGCAAGAATATGTATTTTGACAATCTTATACACAAGAATCAGTCCGAACATTTCTAACGAATCCAGAACAAGGCCACACGTCTTCATTACCTGGCAAATCAAATAGGCTTTTCACACGTTTCTTCGCACCACCCTAAGAACCCCAATCCTTTCTCTAATCGCATCAACAATCGTTCTCAATCACAGCCAATCCTCTTTTCTTCACACGTCATCTGGATAAACCTTAGACAATGTTATTTTTTCATTGTTTCCGGAAATTTCTCGCTGGCCACAATTGCTGGTGTCACTGGAAATATTTCAAAAAATACGCGTACATAAGGGAAACCTGATTCTTTCTTTGATGGTCTCTTTGTCTCGTGCATTAGCTTCTGGTGCTCGGTTTCCGTTTTCCTGATCAGCGCACGAGGGCTTTTACTGTTCCCAGAGATGTTCTGCGCGTTTCCACTTAAGCGGATTCCTTTCAACCAGACCAAAGGTGCTAATGCCCAATTCTGTTGGAGATTTTGTCCAAATTTGTTTGTGCTAATGTCCAACTTTCTTGTTGCTGCTGTCTAATTTTGTTTGTGTTATGTCCAATCTAGTTGCTGCTTTCGTCTAATTTAGTTTATTTTAATGTCTGTCGTGTTGCTGCTGTCGAATTGTTGTTCATGCTAATGTTTATCGTGTTGCTGCTGCCCGATTTTGTTTGTGCTGATGTCCAGCGTGTTGCTACTTTCGTCCAATTTTATTTATGCTAATGTCTAACTTTGTTACTGCTTTCGTCTAATTATGTTTGTGCTAATGTTCAACTTTGTTGAAGATTTTGTCCAATTATGTTTGGGCTGACGTCGAACTTTGTAGCTTCTGTGGTCCAATTTTGTTTGTGCTAATATCCAACTTGTTGCCGCTTTCGTCCAATTTCGTTTTGTTAACGTACAACTTTAGCGCTACTCTTGATCGGTGGCCCTTGTAATCGTTGCCGATGACTAGAACATGTGGTCGATGTATCATTCTCACCATCCATTTCCTTTTCACTGCTTCTGGAGCATGGGGCAACCTCGGCAAATGGTCCACTTGCAAGAAGCCTTCACAAATTATTCACGTGCTTTTGCAGTTGTGGCTACTGCAGCAAGCTGTTTTACATGATAAAGTTGCCAGCGCCATGACCAATCTCATATTAGCTGTCTCGAACGACATGGTATCTGCACATATGTAGTCGACATATCACGTTGCAGACTAGTAATAAAGTCAGAAATACCAAAGCAGCTATAAACTCCAAATCAAAAGTCGGCTGCAAAGAATCTCCAGTGCCTCCTGTCAGATGGTAAACTCTGATAGACTCTTTCCTATCCATCTCTTGATATCATCTTCCCACTTATAGCGCTGTCTTCCTCTCGCTCGTTTGGCTTTAACTCGTTCTTCTATGAAGGTTTCAAACAAAATACCGTTATGTCTCCATATACGAGAGAAGCATATTGTCTGGTTTTGATCTCATTAATTGATTCGCTTTTCAAATCCTAGCTTTGTTGTCAGGTCCCTAAAAATAAAAATAAAAGAAATGTTCAAACCGTCATTCAAAAGCTGTTCTGTAGTTGCTTGGATGAAAGTTATGGCCTTTAATTTTTTTAATTTTCTAAACCAGAGAAATACTTTGGGAATACCGTGTTTCCTCAAAAGTTTAATTAGCTTATTGAAATATTTATTTTCTTGATTGAATATGTGTGTCTGCCGTCTTGTAAATTTAGTGCCAAAGCACATATTGCCTTATGGGAGTTAAGTTGTAGACAGTCCCGTATACTATGTTTTAGTTTTATGAGATGGCGTGAATAGCTTCTTTCCTCACTGCCTTAGCCTTCTTTAACTCAGAACATAGTCAGGTACCCATTTTTACAGCTGGGCAGGCTAGAGTTTGACACGGCCTAGCTTAGAACCAGCACCCTTTGCCCTGAGAAGGAAGTGCTCTAACCACTCTGCCTACGGAGAATTAGCCTACAGTGTTACTAATGCACGTTAATATCCCATCCCAACATAATTTCCCAACATAATTACCGATGTATGTTACGTCGGTCGGTCTCACTCAAAATAGTAACTCGCGCCAGAAAAAAAAAAAAAAGTGCGCAACGCACGGTGTGCAACTTGCGCGGCGTGGGTGTTATATAAAACAAAAACTTTGGTTTTTTTAAAACTATTATTCTTTCACGAAATTATAGCGCTCGACAAAGAAAAAGTGCGTAAAAATTGGTGTGCATGAGCCCTCACCCGATGTACAAATCATGAAAACTTGAAAGTTTTTGTTAAAACCACTTGTTATCAGGGAATACTCATTGAAAACAATCCACGCACTTTCACACGAAAGGTTATCATCAAAGAACTTTTAAATTGAATCTAAAATAACATAATTCTCGCCGTGTGTACGTTGGTCACAGCTGAGGAAAGCAACCGTGTTGAAAAATTGTATTGTTTCCATTTTATATACTCTCCCAAAAATAGTTACAATCAACAAAGAAAAGCGTTCAAATTACGGTGTTCATGAACAGTTTGATTACACTGTATAATGGAAAGAAACCAAAAACACTCTAAGAATGTACTTCTATCTGCTCATCCGGGAACGGAAACAGCACACTATAATTAAAACCCCGTCAAGTTTGACGGGTTATTGCTAGTAACTTTATAATGTTCGTGAACACAAAGGTAAAATCTGCCATAGTCTGTTAACCGTGGGAGTAAACGGAAATAGGTTGTGTATGCCGTACACGCACAAAAACAAAGACATCCTCTACGCTACGACCATAACGTCTTCGTCTGGGATATCCAAACTCTGTACCCTTACTGTTGATCAGAATCGACATCACTGCACTCCGGACAAACCCATAGATGCTCAGTTTCCATCAGAAAAGGTCGAAGTGTATGAATACTAATTGTTCCTGCAGAGCGCTAGTTGTATGCATCCTCTCATACGTCCAACCCTGCTGGTCTTACTTGCTAGTCCATGCAGACGACATCTGAGCTAAGGATTCTTATTCTTTTCCTTTTATGTTTCTCTTTATTTATTTCTTGTTTAAATTGCTTTATGTTCTATGTTTTATTTTAGTACATACAGAGTATGACTGCATAATCTGCCTGTTAGTTTAATTTGAAATGACTGGGTAAAAAACTCCACAGATTTGCCTTGTTTTAATTTGCTATTTAAAACATTTATGCCAGGTACTTTTTCATACTTGCTTCAAATCTAACAATTTTATGTTATTTATTTTGCGAGCGAGAGAAAGCAAAATATCTTTAAAAGCTGCGTCAGTAAGCAACGAGTCTGATGACACCAATTATGTTGCGCTAGAGGAGTCACAGATCAAGTGTTTGCTCCTCCACGAAAGTTGGCTGGAAGCAATATCGACGTTTTTTGTCTCAAGTTTTGGACTACCTAATTCATGTCTATCTTTGGATGTTTGTTTTCCACTTATATTGTTATCATGTTTTGTTGGTTTGACCTCAGACTTTTCGTACATCACAGTTTTCATTATTAAATTATATTTTACAATGCCTGAAATCTTGACTTATCAGGTCGAATTTATTCCATTGTATTATTATTTAGTAAAAACAACAACCAGAAAGTTACGACTTTCATATATTGGTGCTTGCATAGAATAGAGGTAGTGACGTGGTATGGCAAGATCACTAATGTGGAACTGACGACAAGATCACCAATGTAGAACTGATGACAAGATCACCAATGTGGAACTGATGACAAGATCACCAATGTGGAACTGATGACAAGATCACTAATGTGGAACTGATGACAAGATCATGTGGTGGGTTTGGATGTTATTGTGTAATATATTACTTGTCTACAGAGTGAGGTCAGCTATGCAAGTCCCTGAGTCTAATAGTTGAAGATGCTTGTTCTCAGGGTACCTGACTGCTACCACCCTACGACCTCAATCTGCGATATATTTTGAGCCTACTTTTGTGTAAAGGTGTCTGGTTGTTATCTGGCTAGATGTCTAGGGTAATGTGTTATATGATGTAGAGAAAATGACAACAACCACTAATGTAACTCAATTAAAATGATTAAACAAATCAATGGGTAAAGTTTGAGTAACAATTTTTTTACAATTTTAATTTCCTGTACCTCAATTTCCTATGTACAGGAATGTTTAAAACTCAAAATAGAATGGAAATGTATTTACTTACTTACTTAGTCGTTCCCCTTCTACCGTGAGGTGTAGAGGTTGTATTTACATTAATGTGAATTAAAAAAAGACAACTAGTCTATTATATTATGAAAATGTCTATGACTTGGAATGTCCTGGTAAAGCACTAAATTCTATAAAGAGTCACTCTTATGAGGAACGATTATGTTCATCACCTCAAGAACGCTGTGTTGATTTAATATTGGAGAGATATTGTCAAGTGAAAAATCATGAACCCGTGGATGGTTCTTATCTGTAAGTTCTGGAGCACTGTGGTCTTTCTTCCACAACGATAGTCTCCACGGCTGCAACGAATAGACACTGCTACAGCATTCTTCAAAGTTTTGGGCAATCAGATACTTATTGCCTCGAACGTGCAGATTCAATAAGTCTGGTATGGCTCACTGAATGTTTCAACATGGAACCCTGAAAATAAGAGGATTAAGGCCTCCTCAGTATTTCAAACATATCGCTCCTTCCCTAACCAACTAAGCATTATCAACAGTTTCAAGATCAGTTTCTATGGCTACATAAGTAGCTATCGTTCCTATCTGATGGGGTGACAGCTTCATACTCAGGTAAATTTCAATCATCAGTTTGATACATTCCTTTCATAGGAAAATTATAGTTAATTTTATGAAGTCATGTGAAAACACTGTGACTTGCCGAAGACGGCCAGTGGTTTTCTGGCCTTCCAATCATAATAATGTCCTATTTTATTTCCAAGTATGTCTTTTCATTTTCTCCCAAAGTTTTAGTAAGCCTGCCTGGCTTTAAAAGAAATGGTAATCTTCCCCAATAGCACTTGTGGCATAACACAAAGTGTTGAGTTTGGCGCCTTTCTGGTTTAGCCTCTACCCATCAATACTGCATATACATTCAGTAATACAGATACATCTCAATAATAAGGTTTATATAAATGTTTATCTTACCTTATCAATGAAATAATGCACAATTTGTAGGTTAACGGGCGATCAATGGTCACATTCAGATCGCCCCTGGTGCAGAACAGCGAAGGCAATGGTCATGAATGCCGTGCGTCTCATGCTAACACTACTTTTCAAAATTTTTATCTTCAAGTGGCAACTATCGCTGGCTTCAAATCGTTTTTATTCCTACCCTTAGTCTATTCTACCACAGCCAATCGAATTATGTTATGCCCACTTGCCTCTTTTTCAAAATAAATTACACTTTCAAAAATGTAACGTTCCCCCTCTCCCAAGACTGGCAAAGTTGAGTGAGGACATCAATGCGTCTGTCTTTCTGTCTTTTCTTTACAATATTTCTGTTACTATCTAAGCGTTTTTAATGAGAAAAGGCAATTATTGATCAGACGACAGTCTGTCATATAGTCGTTATATTTTTATTTCTCTCCTTATCATAATTTTCATCTTTATATTTTTCCCTCTTCAGTTCTTCAAATAACATACTTTTCTCTCTACGGTAGGATAATATATCATAATGTGGAATATGATATTTTAATAAACAAGTATTATCATTTTATTGTCACTGTCCTTTCGTTTATTTTATTCTGCAACGATGTACCTTGGGCCACCCGTTATCTATCCTTCTAAGTTTCACTTTCGCCATCTCCAGCCCCTACACATTAGTGGGTATTTTCAAATTTCCAAGTTAGCCGTAATCTTTTTCTTTTCTTTAAATCCACCACCGTTTTCCCTCCCTCTCTCGTTCTTTTTCAAAATGAAGCAACGCGTTTGAATTTCATCAGAAAATACAACTAGACAGGAAATGCGAGCTTGTCTGTGTGTTTTTACTATCGTCTCACGATGTAAGTGTTTATACATTCCAACTGCGCTACTAATGAACGGGGTTGGGCAGGTGGGCTGTAGTGGATTTGCACCGCTTGCTAACAATATTCAAATATTTCTGCCACGCGTCTTGCGTTGCCTAAACACAGTGTCGCATGTTGTACGATTAACAAGTTCTAAGAATGCCTTAGTAGTTTTATTTTTCTTCCTCTCTTTTACTCCTTTGGTGTCCCTTTTCTCTCACTCTCATGAAACTAAGCAAGACATTTGGCAAGCTGCCACGTGGTCAAAATGTTAGATTGAATTTCTAGGCCGGAGTACGAAAAAGCGTGTAATATTGAGATGGGGTATCATTCACTTTGCGTTAAGGCTTCTCAAAACCTGCGCGACTGCGGGCGATGGCGAAGACGTTGAGCACAACTTCCCTATTTTATCTCTATAGTATTTGGATTTATAATCTATAATATTTTATGTATTTAATCGGGGTATCAGGGATCTTACTACAGATCACTAAGGTGGAACTGATTACAACATCACTAATGTGGAACTGACGACAAGATCACTAATGTGGAAATGACGACAAGATCACCAATGTGGAACTGATGACAAGATCACTAATGTGGAACTGATGACAAGATCACTAATGTGGAACTGATGAGAAGATCACTAATGTGGAACTGATAACAAGAACACTAATGTGAAACTGATGACAAGTTCACTAATGTGGAACTGATGACAAGATCACTAATGTGGAACTGATGACAAGATCACTAATGTGGAACTGATGACTAGATCACTAATGTGGAACTGACGACAAGATCACTAATGTGGAACTGATGACAAGATCACTAATGTGGAACTGATGACAAGATCACTAATGTGGAACTGATGACAAGATCACTAATGTGGAACTGATGACAAGATCACTAATGTGGAACTGATGACACGATCACTAATGTGGAACTGATGACAAGATCACTAATGTGGAACTGATGACAAGATCACTAATGTGGAACTGACGACAAGATCACTAATGTGGAACTGATTACAAGTTCACTAATGTGGAACTGATGACAAGATCACTAATGTGGAACTGATGACAAGATCACTAATGTGGAACTGATGACAAGATCACTAATGTGGAACTGATGACAAGATCACTAATGTGGAACTGATGACAATATCACTAATGTGGAACTGATGACAAGATCACTAATGTGGAACTGATGACAAGGTCACTAATGTGGAACTGATGACAAGATCACTAATGTGGAACTGATGAGAAGATCACTAATGTGGAACTGATGACAAGAACACTAATGTGAAATTGATGACAAGTTCACTAATGTGGAGCTGGTGACAAGATCACTAATGTGGAACTGATGACAAGATCACTAATGTGGAACTGATGACAAGATCACTAATGTGGAACTGATGACAAGATCACTAATGTGGAACTGATGACAAGATCACTAATGTGGAACTGATGACAAGATCACTAATGTGGAACTGATGACAGGATCACTAATGTGGATCTGATGACAAGATCACTAATGTGGAACTGATGACAAGATCACTAATGTGGAACTGATGACAAGATCACTAATGTGGAACTGATGACAAGGTCACTAATGTAGAACTGATGACAAGATCACTAATGTGGAACTGATGACAAGATCACTAATGTGAAACTGACGACAAGATTACTAATATGGACCTGATGTCAAGAACCAGACAAAAGCCAGTGGAACAAGAGATAAGAAGAAGGCGCTGGGGATAGATAGGACACATAGTGAGGAGACCTGTTGATAGCATTACAAGGCAGTGCTTGTTCTGGAATTCCCAAAGTACGCGTGATAGAAGGAGACCAAGCAGCACACAGAGAACAGAACTGCAGACAGACATGAAGAAGACACAGAAAGACCTTAAGCTGATGGCACAAGCCAGGAAGACTTGGCATTCGTCTGTTGAAGGCCTATGATCCTTGGGGAGCTTAGAGGTAAAGATGGTGAAGAGGATGATCCTTTATTATTTCCTTTGGATTCTTTTTTTCATAACACGTGTCGTATTATATTTCTAAATGTTTCTGTACTTATTTAATTTGTCAGACACTGTTGTTTGTTTTTAAGCAAGTAAAAAAACAAGAGTTTGACAAAGTGATTTATCCACTAATCTTTCACTACGCGTGAATCATAAAACCTTAAACAAAATCACGCCAGACCTTCCTCTCATGTGTTATCCGTCTAACGTCTTCTTTATCTTTTTTGTCTTCCACCAGCTCCCTTCTCTACACGTGTTTCGGTCGCGTCTATTTATCTAACCCTGAAAATTCCAGAAGAAGCACTACCTTGTTATGCAATCATCTTGTTTCCCCAACCTGTGTACCGCATGTCAAAAACATTTCGTAGCCACTATTATCATTCAGTCAGTACCCTTCAGCTTCCCAACGAGCATAGGCCTTCAACAAATTCATGTTAAGTCTCCTGTCCCGTGCCATCCGCTCTAGTTTTTTTTTTTCATGATTTTATTTATTCCTTTCATTTCTGACTCAATTTCTCTTCTCCATGTGTTTTTAGATCTCCCTCTTCTTCTCTTACGGGAGGGATTCCAGAACTAAGACTACCTTGTAACGCTATCAATAAGTTTCCTCAGTGTGTGTCCTATTAATCGCCAACTATGGACCCCTGAAGGAAAGCGAAAGAGGCCGACCAAAGGCAACTTGGCGGGGAGCTGTGGATGGCCGAGATGCAAGGAATGATCAGGGCTGGGGCGCTGTACGAAGGATGGCCGTCGACCGAACAAAATGGAAGCATTTTGTTGTTGCCCTACAAGACGCCACCAAGTGTGATGGCCATTGACTGCTTTGACAGTCGGCGGCTAAGGATCACAGAAGAAATTTTTTTTTTTAAATCTCGTATTCCACTAACAGTTATTTTGTACTTGTCATAGCCACGAGATGTCCTAGAGGTTATTATTACTGTTGATCAGAATCGACATCACTGCAATCCGAGCAAACACATAGGTACTCAGTCTCCTTCAGAAAATGTCGATGGGTATGAATGCTAACTGTTCCTGTAGTGCGCTGGTTGTATACACGACAGATGTATCCTCTCATACGTCCGTCCCTGCTAGTCTTAAGTTTGATACCAAACTCCAAAAGTCTTAACCTTGTTGATTCATCTAGTGCAGAGTCATTCTCTCTAGTACAGGCGACTATAAAATCTTTATTCGCATGTCCTAGAGGTTTAATAAGCCTGACACAGCTAGTGCCCACTGAAGGAGGAATGCTATTTATAGGGAGTATCGGAACTGATCATTGAATCCATTTATCAAAACCGGACTCTTTTAAATAGCCAACGGCTGAAACCATTCTTTCCTTCCCCGCCAGCCCCACGAAGCCTATAGAGAACTAACCAAAACAGAAATATAAAAATATTAGTTATTTAGAAATTGTTTAGCTCTAATTAACTTGGCTTCTTCTACTTTAAAATTATTCTCCGTCATTTCATTTCTTTTACAGTAATGATTCAAAATTCTCCATGTTTTTCTAGACCAGGGTTTCTTAACATGTGGTCAACGGACTCCTTAGAAGTACATGAATGAAATCTAGGGGATCCGTGTACATAACCTACAATTTAAAATGTAAAGCGTTTTATTACGCTTTTATGTATACTTTTTTTCCCAAGAAAGGGCCCATAGCCTTCATTGGGCAATCAAGGGGGTCCATAGCCTTCATTGGGCAATCAAGGGGGTCCATAGCCTTCTACGGCCAATCAAAGGGCTCCATAACACAATAAAAGGTTAAGAAACCCTGCTCGAGGCATTAAACATTATAAGTTCTCCTTCAAACGGTTTCTTTGATTTCAAACATTTATAATTTTTTCTTCATGAGGAATGTTTTTACGTTAAAAAAATTATATGGTCCTCTTCATTTGGTTTCTTTTCACATTAAAAATTATTAGTTCTTCGTCATTTGATTTCATTTACATTAACAGTATTTACTTCTCACTATTTCTTTGACATTAAAAATTATTAGTTCTTCGTCATTTGATTTCATTTACATTAACAGTATTTACTTCTCACTATTTCTTTGACATTAAAAATTATTAGTTCTTCGTCATTTGATTTCATTTACATTAACAGTATTTACTTCTCACTATTTCTTTGACATTAAAAATTATTAGTTCTTCGTCATTTGATTTCATTTACATTAACAGTATTTACTTCTCACTATTTCTTTGACATTAGAAATTGTTAGTTCTTCTTGTTTATGTGACATTGTAGTGGATTTGATGGTACTGTATGGTTGTGATATTACCTAGTGTGATGCATGAGGTCAGCTGTGAAGGCTCCTGAGATAAATGTAGCTGTGAATTTACAGAAGGCCCTTCTTGCTACCACTTACGACCTCACACATATCTTTTTTACTAATGAATGTGGCTACGTTAAAATCTAGGGTACTGATATGTAATGTGTTGTGGTAGATTACATACACACACACACACAGATATTTAATAAGTCTAATAATATTAATAAAATTTATAATACACTGAACTAACTCAAGCTGTTTAAATTTTTGATATTAAATTTTCTTTAAGTTTATTTGTTCTGAACCAAGGTTTTATTTTGGTCAGAACATATGAAAAATTTTGAAATTATGAATGAAATGCATGAATATATGTCATAATAAAATAGAAAATGTGTACATATGTATTTCAACTGACTGGTTAATAGTAATTATCTTAAGATAGTCCCAGGAGAACTTATTACTAGATATGCTGTTGGGGTGGTATCATCACTCCCTGTCTATGACTACCAAACATTGTCCATTCACTGATGGGAGTAATACAAGTTTTATTTCCCAAAAAATGGTAGGTTCTAGTTGTTGGTAATATAGTTGGTGTGTTAGTTAGTAAATAAGTTGGTGAAGGTCCAGCAGGCCAGACGCTCACGTATCTTGACTGAGTAGTTCTGGTGCTGGAATCTGGTGGCCCCACCTCTCCGTGCTTGGGGGCAATATAAGGCTGCTCTGACAAAATACTAGACTGCACTGGTCCACACTTGTATATATCAACACAGCATTTGACACCACTTTGGTGCCAAACAGAAACTCACACTTCTGCAACAAAAGTATTGGGTCATGTGTCAGAACTCTACCTCCTGAGCCACTTCTACACACAACACTACACAACAACAACACATAGACGGGGTCAGATCTCTCTGACCATACAGCACATCTTACCAAGTTGGTTTCACATAGTACTAGTTCCCCAAGACTACATATTCTGAAATATGTTCATTAGCTTCCTGCTATTGAATAAGATAGGTGATATGTTCCACTGATCTCAACACTTGATCCGCCCTTCATAATCCTTGCTGGCGTTTATGTATTTTGTTTGTCTCTAGACCCTGAACTTGGGCTGGGGATCTAGAGCGAATCCTTACTTGTTGTAAGGGATAGATTTTGATATGGCAGTATCAAATCACTCGAAACATTAAACAATATTAAAATATACAAAGAAATGCTTTCAGTCTTACCAGAATTATGAATAGAGAACACAGTTATATTCTAGCAAAACTCAGCTGAGCTGCTGGCTCTAGTATGGCGTCCCTCTAAATATTGCAATTAGCTTCTGGGAATTACACCACTGAAGAATTACTGTGTCTACTAATGGACAATTTATGTTGAATGGCAAAAATGCGCGTCTGTGCGCCGATAATATGATTATCTGTGGCCAATCACCGACTTTCCCCCTTTCAAATTTCAAACCTCCTACCAAAAGTCAATTCAGTCATACCTCAGTCAAGTATGTATTATTGTCTGTTGGTCCGTCTGTCTCTACTTGCTTTTTTCATAAAAAACACGCTTGGTTCTACATGCCATTTTACACGAATCGGTCTCTAGAGTTATTTTTAGCCCCAATTTTCCACTATTTCCCCCTCTCTTTCATTCCAACTAGATTTTAGCACTTGAGTCTCAAGGCCGCAATTTTTGAAAATTAGTGACATTTTTTTTTTAACAGTGCAGTCGCTCGTCTGTTATGAACAACACAGTCTTTTGTCAATATCTTCATTATTATCTATCCGTCTGTATAAATGAAAGCATATTATTTCTCTGCTCAAGATGGGCTATCAGACTAGCTAGGTTTTATATTCCTAACATTATTATTAAGAAAAAGTTACTTTTTCAAGGTTAGTTGTTTTTTTGAAATATGTTCGAGCATCTTCTGTAATGCGTTTGATGCTGAATTCAAATAAAAGGACTCAGTATCGTAAAAGCGTCCAAGAAATGACTGTTGCGTATAATAGCTAAGGTCCCTTTTGTCCATTTCTTTACATTGTGTCAACTTGTGGACGTGAATTTTTTTCCTTTCCCCACCAATTGCGTCTTTTTAGCCTTGCTAGTTTCAAGCACGTGTTCAGTCATATTTTTTCTTTTTGATCTCCGTTCCCTCCCGTCTCCAAGGGTAAACGTTTTGTCTGTGCGTCTAACAAGTTAGTTTCCATGGCGGGTAGTGAACCGCGGCATGGGCGATCATGTCTTCTAGTAGCTTACGCATTATTTTTATCCCTACATTTTATCTTTGGAGATATTTTAACGTTGTATCACGGTTAAATTTATCACATACATTAACAGTTATTATTTCTCCTTGTGTCTTTGACATTAACAGTTATAAGTTTCTCCTCATAGACTGTCAAGGAGGCTTCAAAGAAGAGTTGGCTATCCGAAGAGCAGCATCTGAGAGACGTTTTCAGGAAATAAATGGAGAACCCTCTGCAAAAGAGAAAGTGGCAAGAAGACCAAGATTGTTGTAAGCCACTCTACCTATGTTCCAGTCTTGACTTACGGATTCGAATCATGGGCAATGCCTACAACAGACAAAAGCCAGCTCCAAATCTCAGAAATGAGGTATTCGAGAAAGATGGTTGAAGTAACAAGAAGAGACATGGTCGACAACCAGACAATACGCCATGGCCCGAAAACCGTGCCCCTGCAGACCCAAGTAGAACAGCACCAATTACTGTGGTTTGGCCATGTCTGCAAAATGGTGAAAGATCAGCTACCACGACAAGAGCCAGGGATCCAGACACCCATGACGACACAGAGTTCGCTGGACGGACAACATTAGACAGTCTCAGAAGGAACCAGGCCAATAAGAAGACAGCCGATATGATAGCAAGGCGCTCTCTTTGGCAAAGCTCTACACCCCATGGTAGAAGAGTAATGACTAAGTAAGTAAATAAGTAGTTATATCATCATTAGGTTTCTTTTAACATTACAAGTTATTCAATGTCCTTCATTTGGTTTCATTTAAGAAGACACACATTTAGAAAATACATCGTGTAGCAATGGCAAAATCAGTGGGGCAGTTACTAGACAACAAAGAAGAGAAGCTACTGAACAAGAAACGCGAAAAGGTTGGCAACATAACAGACTGGGAACAATGGGGACACAAAATTGTTGAATGTCGTGCTCACCTACATCAGTAGGTACAGAACTTCAAGAAGAAGAGAAAGTTAAGGTAACATTTAAAATGTGATATTTTGATATAAAACACTCAAAAAGTCCCGGAATCTTAACAGAAATGAAAACAAAAATTAAAAGCTAGAACAAGTAACGATTTAAGGACAACCAGTTCAAGCCAGTCGTAGTTTATTCAATTTTTTTCGGACTACCTCCTGAGCGTGATAATTAATCTAATTTGAGGCACAAGCCAGTCACTGACAGAACAACTGTGAGCCCGTGTTAAATGGGTCTTGCTCACTCTTCTTCATGCGTGAGACTACACACGAATCAGCTCTTGTACAAATCTCCAAGTGCTCTGGGTTGAAGCATTTTTCATCCTGGGGGGAGGGGGGAGGAGGGTATATAATAATTGGTCCCATCTCAACCCCCTCTTATAACCCTCTAACGCCCGCCTCTTGTACTTACATAAACTGGAGCCAACACGTTAAAAGTACGCTTAGTCACATGTTTGTAGACTGGACGGAGTGTTCCCGAAAGCAACTTAAAAAAAAAATTAATAAATAAGAAAAACATTGCAGATTTTAGGGTTAGATTTACAAGACAACACTTGATATGGAATCCCTGGGGTAAGATACAGAGTGCGACAAAAACACACGGAGAAGATAGTACACATGGACAAGTAGAGGATAAAGACAACATGGAAAAGCAGAGAACGGATGGTACAGGACATGAAGGTGTTAAGTAATTTTATATTCATACAGGGGGAGTTAAATGTTTGAGATCCTCACATGCGCATCTAGTATTTTGTAGACGCGCATTTGAGCGCATCTAGGATAATTGCATGTTATATTATTTGCGTACGACCGTGCACCATTATTAAACAGGTATGGCGCGGTTTGTCGCGTTGATTTGTTGCTATCCGGGCAACGTACTTGAGGCAGATCCAGATATCCTCCGTCTTGTATAGACGTGAATTTTTCGTGTGCTTGTCCTTAGTCTAGGAAAGACATGGTTATAAAGAAAGTATAATCATCTGGAAGATGAAGATGATATTCTTGATGAGCAATACCAAGAACAGTTTTATTTCAAATATTTAGCCAGAAACGGCTCGTTTTAAGTATGTCGCCTCCGATACTTAGTCTCCTGTAATCGTTATGGCAGAGCTTCAGCTTGACCACTTATGTCAAGCTGCTAGTGCGTCCCACTAACGTTGGGAGTTTATTGGATCGTAATTAAATAACTATATATATGCTCAAGATTGTTAACATGGTCACTGTGGTAAACCCATGTAATCTACTGGTACGTTACTGTAAAGCTTCCGCTAACCTCCAAGTGGTAGCGGTTAGTGCATCAGTCAACGTCCATGTGGTAGCGGTTAGTGCAGTCAGTCAACGTCCATGTGGTAGCGGTTAGTGCAGTCAGTCAACGTCCATGTTGATATTATTGATTATGTACTTTCTCTGCCATGAATATAATGATGATTTTTTTTTTTTAATGTACACCCGCTATTACTCGAGGCGAGAATCTCCGGTTAGTATATCTAACCTGAGACTGATTTTTACGTGAGTATCCCTTTTTTTCCCTGTACAATGACAGGCGTCCACTCGCCATTCAGGCAGATACTCGCCGTCTTCGGAGGGTACCCATTAGAGCTGGGTAGGCTCAGGAACCGCCAGTCCCTGGTCGACGACACTCCTTCAAATGTTTTCGCCCAGGGCTTGAATTAATCCAGTCCAAGTCCCGGTCGACGACACTTCTTCAAATGTCTCGCCCGGGCTTGAACCTGAATCACCAAGTTTATTGTGTATTTATTGACCTTTGCTCTGCCAGGAGCTAACATGCAATGAATGAATGACTTAATAATAAGGTGGCCAGGTTTTGAAAAGCAAAGAAATGAGATTATAAAACATTTATTATTTACAAAAATGGCATTTAAAATGGGTAGAAATTTATCAATAGCGAAGGAAACCCGAGCCACGTGAGTAGTAAATAAATACACAGCTTAAGGTTCCTTCATTATTTATTTAAGAGTTCACTCATCCGTGACTTTAGCATACCTGCCTATTCTGTGTTGTTTGTCTTCCTCTACACATCGCTAGACTCAAGTATTTCTGCAGTTACTTTGTTATACTTGCTGATATGAAAATTATATAAGTGATTGACTTTTTAAATTGCCTGGGTCATTCACAAGTCCTATATACCGTAATTGTGTGGGTGTCGTGATAATGACCTCAGCCAATGAAGCACTTTTTTGGGGTGCAAAATTGACTGTGCGTCCTTACACGATGTACTTTCACAACAAGGCGTAGGCGCCGTTTGGTTGATTCTTGGTTCGATATCCGGTAACCTATTATTTATATTTATTTTCTGTTGCCCGGTGTCCTCCTTTATGTTTAAGGAGTGTCTTTTAATTACCTATATTTATTTAATTATTTATTTTTGTAGAAATGGATAGTAAACCTGAGAGAGCCATACTGTTTCTTCTTCTTAATTCCCAGTGTAGACACCAGATCGTATCTGACATGTCAAAATAAAAACTTACGCCTAATTTTAGTTTCTCACGACTTGTCATGGCAAGAGTTGACCAGAAAAAGTGATAATCAATGTTCCAAAAGTGGACCAGACAAAAGTGATAGTCAATGTTCCAAGAGTTGACCAGAAAAAGTGATGTCAATGTCTCAAGAGCGAACCAGACAAAATTTATAGTCAATGTTCCAAGAGTGGACCAGAAAAAAGTGAGTCAATGTCTCAGGAGTGGACCAGAAAAAGTGATAGTCAATGTTCCACCAGTAGCAAGACAAAAATAAAAAAGACAAGACATAAAGAAGCAGTCCATGTTTGTTGGGCTTGTTACGAGAAGAGGAAAGATATAATATAATGTGACAAATAGGCAAAAATTACGCAACAGTAAGATAAAGAGACAACAATGAGCGATGGTACCTGTCACGGCGCATTTTCGCCGTTCATTTAGCAGGCTTGATCGTAAAACGAGCAAATCGTTCGGGTACATATACGAAACCTTCCGAGGGAAGGACATAATTTAACGATCGAGTGTGGTCATGTGACCAACTCAGTTTTGGCACAAAGAGTGACTAGCCTCACTCGAGATAATTTCAGCCGCCAGATCGGGCGTATTTTGCAGGCAGTGTTTGCCGTGGTTTTGGGCCTCCTTAGTGGGACAGCGTTTGCCATTAGTATTGAGTCCCGGAGTCTACGTTATAGAGAGATAGAATATTTTCTCAGGTTGTCAGTGTTGCAAGCTGCTAGCTGATTCACGTTTTGTAAGTACTGCATTTGTATGGTCAATGGTACTTTGATGTAGTTTATATCATTTCCACTGGAGTGAGCGGTGGTCACTGTGGCTGATAGGTCTTCGATTGTGCCTATTTATCCTATGCTGTTTTGCAGTGGTAGTATTATATATTGTGTATTTCACTATGGCAATGTTTGGCCAATTTGTTGTTTCCGTAATAAAGGGATAAGACCTGTTTGAAGCTTTGATTATTTTGGCGTGGCACTTGAAGAATGAGAACACTTTTGTTATTGTGACAAAATAACCTCGACGTCACATTTACCTATTTCACTCATAACCCTCCACTCCCAAAGGAGCATAGGCCTTCAACAAACACATGCCAAGTCCTCCTGTCACGTGCCATCATCTCAAGTTCTTTCCACGTTCTCCTTATCATTTTCACCTCTGTTTCCAGCTCTCTTCTCCATGTGCTTCTTGGTCTACCTCTGCCTCTCTTGCCCTGGGGGTTCCAGAACAAGGACTGCCTTGTAATGCTATCAACAGGTTTCCTCAGTGTGTGTCCTATCCATCGCCATCGTCTTCTTCTCCTCTCTTGTTCCACTGGCACTTGTCTAGTTCTTGTCATCAGTTCCACGTTGGTAACCTTGTCATACCATTTTAATCCCTCTATTCTACGCAAGCACCCATTTATGAAAGTCTGTAGCTTTTTGGTAGTTGTCTTTGTTGTTCTCCATGTCTCAGAGCCATACAATAGGACTGACTTCACATTTGAGTTGAAGATTCTTATTTTCGTGTTGGATCCGATTTCTCTTGATCTCCATATATTTCCCAATGCAATGAAAGCTCCTCTTGCTTTTTGTTTTCTTATTTTGATATCACTGTCTGTCCCTCTAACTTTGTCTATATTACTGCCAAGATATGTGTACGATTCTACATCTTGTATTGGTGCTTCTTCAAGTTCAACCCTGTTTTCATTACCTGCATTTATTCTCATTATCTTTGTGTTTTCCTTGTGTATTTTCAGACCCAATTGCTGTGACCTCTCATCGAGTGTTTTCAATTTGTCCTGCATCTGATTACGGGTATGGGACAGAAGAGCTAAGTCATCAGCAAAATCCAGATCATCCAACTGCTTAGTCAGAGTCCACTGGATTCCATTTCTGTTGTGTGTTGTCGATGTTCTCGTAACCCAGTCTATTGCTAGTAAGAAAAGAAATGGAGACAAGAGGCATCCCTGTCGCACTCCTGTCCTTATCCCAAACGGTTCTGTAAACTGCCCTTCACGAAGAACTCTGAATGTCATGTCTTCATATGTTTTCTTTATTAAATTAATGATCTTCAGGTGACCTCCATAATGCCTCATCAATTTCCAAAGTGATTCTCTGTCTTCACTGTCAAATGCCTTTTCGCAGTCCACAAATCCGATGTATAGTGGTGAATTCCATTCCAGACTTTGTTCAACTATTATTCTCAAAGTGGCTATCTGGTCTGTACAGGATCTGTTTTGTCGAAAACCTGCTTGTTCATCTCTCAGTTTCTTGTCTATGAACTCTTTTAATCTTTCAAGGATAATCCTGTTTAATACTTTTCCTGACACTGAAAGTAACATTATTCTTCTATTCCAGATTTACTTATGCCATCCTGTAATTCATTCTGTGCTCTTCACTTTTCTTCCCAACTGTGATAGTATTTGGTATTTTGGATTCATTGTTTACACTCCATTCCCTCTATTCTTGTCATGTTGGAGTGTCATCGACCATCCTTGCGGATTATTATAATCAACGAATTTCGTTTGACCCCATATTGATACATAGAATCTGTAGAGAGAAGTGTGGTTTACTAATGTGTAACACATTTACTACCAGACAGTGCATGGGCACGCCAAGTAAGCAACCTTGGATGACCGCAGTGGATTTTCTTATCACTGTATGTCTGATCAGTTTGTTGTTGTGTTGGCTGGACTCGGTACATGAGATAATCGTTTCCGGGCAGATTTGTAGGCAATACTTACGATAATTGAAAGAGATTATCTGTGATAGATTATGAAGTCGTGAGTGTAAACATGATCGATAATAGACGGAAGATGACTTACCTTACATGGAGAGGTGTCTTATAAACATCACTTTTTTGTGCGTCACGCAAACATGTTACATGAGAGAGGAGTGGGAATATATCCCTACCAAAATATACGCAAATTTGATGCTATTGGTTTGGCATTTGTCATGTTAAAATACAACATTTCTGATCGGAGCCTTGTCATATAGTAGTAATCTTGATGCGTTGACCACATGTTGCCTTATAATCTAGCGCCTGCTGAGTTTACGGCACTGTGAAATTCAACTCCTCAAGAAGGCAGCCTCGTGGAAGGTCAGGGAAGATAGAAAGTTTACACGGCCTGGATTCTATCAGCCGTAGTACCTGATTTCTTAAATTCATACGAAGCTCCCTAGAATTGAAGCACCATTCTTCATTTCACATCTCAACCAAGAGTAATCTTGAGCGAAAGGTAGACACCTTTGAAAAACCTCAGTAGTTACTCTGAATTTTGGCCACTGATGGACCATCACTGCAGAGAAAGAGGAGTAAATCCCGTGACAATTATTAAGATTGCGGGGCACAACCATAATATTCTCACAATCCACTATTTTTTAATCGCCCTTTCCCGAAAATTATCTCCCTGAAATCTACAGTTAAAACACAGACCAGGTTTCTTGTCTTTGTGGCCATGATATTTCTCTGGCAACTTAACTGACTTTGTCCCTGGTAGGTTTTACGATTTACCCAGGCGCCAATATGAACGCTCTAACAAAACAACTTGATGATCTAGATTTTGCCGATGATCTGACACTTCTTTCCCATAACCGTGATCACATGCAAGATGAAAACACTTAATGAAAGGTCTTAACAAGTGGATCTGAAAATACACAAGGAAACAAACTAAGATAATGAAAATAAATGCTGGAAATGACAACAAGATTGCACTGGATGAAACACCACTACAAGATGTAGAAACGTATATCTTGGTGGCAATGTAGACACAGTTGGAAGGACAGACAACGAAATCAAAATAAGAATACAAAAGGAAATAAGAGCGTTCACTGCATTAAAAAAAATATCTGGCGATCAAATGAAAGCAGGTCCAACACAAAAATCAGAATCTTTAATTAAAATATCAAGTCAGTCTTATTACATAGCTCTGAAACATAGAGAACAGCAACAATAACAAGCAAAGACTTTCGTTAATGGATGTCTGTCTAGAACAGAAAGGTTGAAGTGTTATGACAAGGTCACTAATGTGGAACTGGTGACAAGGTCACTAATGTGGAACTGGTGACAAGGTCACTAATGTGGAACTGGTGACAAGAACCAGACAAGTGCAAGTGGAATAAGAGATGAGAAAAAGGCGCTAGAGATGGATAGGACATACTGTCGCGGGTTGTCTCCCTTGCTCTGTAGAAGTGGTCCACTAATGACCAAAAGTTCGAGTAAATGAAGATATTGTCCAAAGATATCCCTTCGCTCAAGAATACTCTTGGCAGATATGTAAATAAGGGGTGTTCTGCCCCTATGTTAGGGTGTCTCACAGGGATTTTAGAATGGCAAGTTCAACAACTACGTCGCCTAGGTTGGTTGTCAACTTTTTATTTTCGACCTACGTCTGTAATAAATATATTTTTGACTCGTATCTAATGAGCCCCCCCGCCGAAGGAATTCAGAAAGGATTAACTGTATATTGAGCTCTGAGTATACGTATTTTAAAAAATTAGTCATGCGAGTTCAACCACCAAATTCACTCAACCAAGTTACAACTTCAAATATAGATTTATATTTACACAGATATACATACGTATATTTATTTATGACAAATTGTTTAAACAAGGGTAAAGAATGAAAATAGTTAGCTTTTAGAAAACAGTTTAGTATATTATCTTCAACAAAATGATTATTTCATCATCGAAAATATTAAGGATAGAATACTTTTAGTATCCAGAAACTGTGTTATTCAGATCACTTAACTGTCAATTTCCATCAAAGGATTGTTGCTGTAGACTGGTGTAGTTAATGCTGGTTCTCCGGTGACATTTTGACTGATCCTTCTCTTCCCAGGAGTCGAATGGCTTGGTAGGAGCACGTTCCTCTTGTTGTCCTCAAATGTTGCCGCTTCGAGTGTCCTCTAGACCCGTCTGTTGTAGATGGTGTCCAGCGTTGAATTCTGGTAAATAGTACCAGAAACTGAAAGGAAATAGAAAATCGTATCACTCTTAAGTTTCATATCTCCTGATGTAAGCATCATGCGACCTCCTTATATATACACTTAACAAATCTGAGCTTAGAAAAAGTTGCCATTAAAAAAAAAAATAAAAAAAAAAAAAAAAAATATATATATATATATATATATATATATATATATATATATATATATATATATATATATCTATATATATATATATATATATATATATATATATATATATATATACAATGATGTGATCATCATCCTCTTTCTGCTCCCTATGGAGCCTGGGACGACCTCTGCTATTGGTTCTTTGTGACGAAGCAGTCACCAGCTCTAGCAGTGTTGGTTTATATGGCAAGTTATTTTATATGATGCGGTTGCCAACCCCATTTACAATTGTACATCAAAAAAGCAATTCATACATATAAAAAAAGAAACTTTTCATGTTACAACTCACCCCAATATGAATGGGTTAAATTATGCAGACTGATGCACAGAATGGCCAATAGAATGTCCTGCAGCTGTTTAAGATGCAGTCTTTTGCGTCGTTGGTTAATAATAATTGCTATGTTAAAACTAAGAGAGGGGAAGATTTCTACAGGTCGGGATTATCAAAGTTCTAAGCGAAGTCCTAAATGAAAAATATCATTATTATCTCCTTTCAGCTTCCCAATGGGCATAGACCTTCAATAAACTAATGCTAAGTCTTCCTGTGTAGCGCCATCTGCTAAAAGTCTTTCCATTTTGTCCTCATTCCTTTCATGTTTGTTTCCACTTCTCTTCTCCTACCTGTAAGACAGCCCCTCACAAACACATTATATGACAGTTCAACAAGCAGTGCCACAATGTCTCAGACCTAAAAATCTCCTACAAGTGTTGGAACCACTACAGACAAAATCTACAGTCGTCATGCTTCCTCCCGTAACCTTCCTGGTCGTGCTCAGTGGAACCCAGAACTTGGCTACCTGATGCAATTCAGTCCTGCGTCACTCAGCCAAGCACTAATAATGTCTGTGCAACGCGGGCCCTACTATATACCTGACAGAGACATCCATTATCGATGATGAATACACTCATTTTTTTTCACTGACTCAATCCCTGCGACCAAAGCCGTCTCTCCACTGGAAAATTAATTGATTACTGTAACGCATAAAGTAATAAGTACTTTTTTACTGTCTCAAAACACTCTAATTTCATTGGCTACAGGCCTTCAACAGTTTTATTTTCCTTACTTGCAAGATACTTTTTTATATTATTTTTTAAATAAAATTCGTATTCTTTCAGTGTTGCTTAAATTACTTTGTTAGAATTTTATTGTTGTGGTGTGAAACTGTGCGTGCCTACTTTTGTTTGACTATTTTAATATACTACTGACAATTTCAGTTAATTGTAATTTTTAGCAATATTTGTACCAAGTGTTCGTACGTTACGTACTAACATTTGTATTTTCACTTACTTGGTGACGTTAATTAGTTTAAATTTTCGTGGTTTTCGTATTTAAAACTGCTTTTGTTATTTACATTTTTAAACAACTCGCCAAAATAAAACGCATACCTATCAGAAACAATGGCTAATTAAGGATGGTCTACGGCTGGTCCACCTGAACATTTACCATTTATTAGGCAAACTTCCTGAGCTTACACGATTTCTGAATAAAACTGTTCATGTCTTTGGACTTTTCGAAAGTCGTTTAAACGATAACATATCAGATGATGAAATTACCCTAAACGGTTTTAAAACTATTCGGCGAGACTCAAGTAGAAAGCTAGAACAGGTATTGTAGTTTATATTTCCACATCTATTAGTTATCGCCGCAGAAGCGATTTAGAGACAGCAGAGACCGAGTGCATATGGTTAGAAAGAAAACTACCGACTCAGGGACAATTTCTAGTCGGGTAGCTTTATAGAAATCCCAGTGCAGGAGCCATCTGGTATGACGATTTCACCACTATGGTGGATAAAATATTTATCACTGCCAAAGAAATTATTCTTCTAGGCGATTTCAACATCGACATGCACAACACAAACCAAACGTGGGAAAACATCATACTATCATAAAACCTAAAACAAATAGTCAACCAGCCTACCAGGGTAACAAAAACATCATCCACAACAACTGACCACTTCTACGTCACCTGTGCAGAAAACAATATAGAATGCTCTGTTCCTACTGTCCAATAAGTGACCACTATCCTAAATGTTGCACGTGGTCAAAGAATAAATATAAAGCTCCAAGAAATAAACATATCAGTATTAAATTTATACGTTTTAAAAATTTCAACCGTGAACTATTTTTACATGATTTGCGAACTGCACCTCTAGCCAGTGTTTACCAGCTTTCTGATCCCGATGACGCAATTGCCCATTGAACACGCATCTTTCATTGTGTGTTTGATAACCACGCACCAACTAAAGAAGTTCGTGTGAAACGACAGATCAAATCTCCTTGGATCACACAAGCAGTGCTAGAAGCCACGAGGCAGAGAGATCAAGCTCACAAAAACAAGGACTTTAACACATACAGAGCACAGAGGAACAACGTGCAATATTTAATTCGTAGAGAAAAAAAAATTACTTTAAAATTTTAGTTCAGAAAAAAAAAAACAGTAAAGATATATGGAAAGCAATCAACACTTTAGCGAACAAGCGAAATCTGTCAGTCTCGTCAACCCCTAATACTTCATTTACTTACACAGTCTTCAGCAATTACCTTCAGGCAGAAATAAACAGTCTTAAATCTGCAATACCAAATTCAACTTGTGACTTAAGCAGGCTGTCAGCATTTTGTGAGAACAAATGTACCAACACAATCCCATCCAACATTCGGTTTATGACAGTTAATGAAGTGTATAATTATCTTCTAGGCCTTAAACATAATAACTCATCAAGACTTGACGGAGTCAGTAATCGAATACTGCGTTATGCGGCTCCAGCTATTAGTGATTCTCTTACATACATATACAAACAATGTATCGCAATATCATCGCTATCCAAACCACTAGAAAAACACATACATAAAATAACGTTACAACACCTAGTTAATAACGGCTTGCTAATTGATAGTCAGTCGGGGTTTAGATCTAAACATTCATGTCATACAGCTCTAACTAAGATGATTGACAACTGGCACTTAAATATTAATAACGATAACATATGTGGGGCAGTTTTTGTAGACTTTAAAAAAGCATTTGATATGATAGATCACGCTATTTTAATTAGAAAACTGGAAACATCAAAACTAAACCTTCAACTAGTGACGATAATTAAATCATTCCTGTCAGACAGAAAACTTGAAGTTTCTTACAATAACTCTTGTTCAAACCCAACCGTAATAAATACCGGCGTTCCTCAGGGTTCTATTCTTGGGCCTCTACGTTTTGCCATTTACAGTAATGACCTTCCACTACACGTCGAGCACGCATCCTGCAACCTGTTTGCTGATGACTGTACTGTCTACACGGGTGATACAAGTTTCAACACACTCGAACTATCGTTACAAAAAGATACAGATAATTTGATTAAGTGGAGCATCGGAAATTGCTTGCTAATGAATATAATTAAAACAAAATGCATGTTAATATCAACTAGACAAAAATTACAAAATTCAGAGAAAACAACACCAGATCTACATTGGTACCTCACCAATTGAAAACATTAATGAACATAAAACTCTAGGAATAGTCGTTGACCAGCATCTAAATTGGAACTCACATGTACATGCACTGACCAAGCAAACGGCAAAGAAAGTTTACCAGTTAGTTAAAATCAAACATTTCCTAGATGAAGAAGCACGAAAATTGTTCTATATATCTCCCATACAAACAAACCTTGACTATTGCTCCACAATCTGTGATGGTTGCTTTATGTTCAACACAAAAAGACTCCATTCACTACAAAAGCGTGCAGTGCGTCTAGTTTCTGACAACTGCCAAACACAGTGTGTAGATCTATATAAAGATCTCAAAATACTGCCTCTAAGAAAGCGCTTTCTGTTCAACAAAGTTAAATTTGTTCACAAAATCCTGTCACAGAATGCTCCAACATACCTGTGGCCAATGTTCAAATACAATGAAAGACGCAGTCAACGCCTTAACAAAATACAAGTATTTAATTACGGTCAATTTATATATATGACGCAACTGTTGTGGGTGATTGCATAATTTTTTCTAATGACCAATAAAAATGTAACTAGAAGTTGATGATGCAATCCTACCTATGATTACATCACCTTTGTGTATAAATATCTTATCTCTGATAAAATTTTGCCATTAGTTAGTGCATTTGTCGTTATCAAAAGTATCGTAGTTAGAAATGCCTAGGACATGTGTGAACAGTGCTAATAATTTCTGTTATATATGTGGTGAGGTGACATTTGTATCACAAAAACGAAATATAACTAAAGTGATTAAGAAGGCGTACAGTTTGTATTTTGGCTGAAGAATAGGAGATCTAGATAAGAGCTGGGCGCCACACATATGCTGCAATACATGTGCAGCACATCTTAAACTGTGGTTGACTGGCAAAAGGCAAGCTATGCCTTTAGCAGTCCCAATGATTTGGAGAGAGCCCACTGATAATCTCAACAACTGTTACTTTTGCATGGTCCCTCCAATTGGGAAAGGTATATCAAAGAAGACAAAATTGACTCTGGAATATCCAAACATCCCCTCTGCAATACGTCCGGTACCACATGGCGATGACCTACCAGTTCCCAAAGTGCTAGAATCCTTTTCAGCTGCTTCCATTGATGAAGAAGAGGACATTGGTGGTCCTGAACCATCAACCTCAAGCGACCAAGCTTTTGAGCAAACTACATCCACTAAACCACACTTAATAACCCAAGGTGAACTGAAAGATCTTGTAAGAGATCTGAATTTACCGAAGAACAAGGCGGAGCTTTTGGGTTCCAGATTGCAACAGTGGAATCTCCTGGCAGAAGATGTTACAATTTCTGTGTATAGGAACCGCCAGAAGCCGCTTATTACATTCTTTTTCAAAGACGGTGACCTTTCTGCGTGCAACAACATTTCTGGTTTAATGGCAGCCCTCAAAATCAATTACATACCGGAAGAGTGGAGGCTTTTCATTGATTCATCCAAGACGAGTCTTAGAGCTGTTTTGTTGAATAATGGTAATGTGTTACCGTCAATTCCAGTTGGTCACGCAGTTCATATGAAAGAAACTTATGAAAACATTAAGCTGCTTTTGAAGTGTATAAACTACGATCATCATCATTGGTTACTTTGCGGTGACTTAAAAGTGGTCGCTCTTTTGCTTGGACTACAGGGTGGATACACCAAGTACTGTTGCTTTCTCTGTGAGTGGGATAGCCGTGCACGAAGTGACCATTACATCAGAAGACATTGGCCAATCAGGCAGTCACTGCAGCCTGGCAGTAAGAACGTTGAGAATCCAGCACTTGTCGACACCAGCAAGATTTTGTTGCCACCCTTGCACATTAAGCTGGGTCTCATGAAAAACTTTGTCAAGGCAATGGAGAAAACAGATGAGGCTTTCAAATACCTCATCAGAAAATTTCCAAGTCTGAGTGAAGCTGAAATAAGAGAGGGAGTATTTGTTGGTCCGCAAATTCGAAAACTTCTTCATGATGACTGTGGTGAAGTAAGTCACAACAACAGACAGATAAACAATTTAATTTAATCCACTACTCTTGACAACACTGTGACACTCACATACATATAACACTCTATGAGAATATCTTAAAGGAGTCACTGATAACTTTTCAAATAACAATATGTATTCATTGCTATCATACAGGTATATGTGTCCTGATTCAAATACAAAGGAACCAGGAATCACAATCAATTTTAATTACAAGTATATGTACAGACTTTATCAATATGAATATTGTAGTGACATATATTATTAAAAATATCCTATGTGTGTCAGTTGTGTAGTAGTAATATGAGGTAATACTGGTTTTGTTTTGTTCAAGCTCTGTTGGTATTTGTCATCATGACTTCAATAGTTTGTCTTTAGGGACTAGTATTGGAGATGTTCTCAGTTCCTGATATTAAGACAATTAAATTCCCCTCTTAATGTTATTTTTACAAAGTCATTTCAAGATGAGGGGACATAATGTTGAGCTCAGCTGGCCAAATCAGCTTATCTTGCGTGATGGCGGCAGGAAAGGACTCCTCTGCTCGAATTCTCCCCTGGGCTCAGGAGACACCTCACTGATAGCTAAATGGACCAAGGAGTATGCTGTCCGACTCTGGATTCAGCAAAGCTCTGACCAGGTGCTGCTCAGTACCATCAAGACCACGGTCCCTGAAATCAAGAAGGATGTACCTTCTACTTCATAACTAACTTATACTCTCTTTTTACACTGATCACAACACATCACAAACATTGAGTTCAGAGCTTTAGGCCAACTATCAGCTTCATGTGAAATACTTTATTCCAGTATTAACCTCCTTAATGGTTACTACGCCTCTGCAATTCCAGCATTATTTCTTTCTAGTCAATCATCCAGGTGTCAGTGTACTGTTTGGCCATTCCATGCCGTTCTACTTTCCTCCGACACCCTCTGTTCAGGCTGGAGCATTATAGGCTTTATCTCCTGTTTGCCACTGAACTACACATATATATACAGGCATAAATTAACAATTCACATTCAATTTTCATTAAAAGATACTGAATGGTTCAAGCTTACCACAATTCATAGAATAAACACAGATACGTTGATTAGCAATGAATTCTGGCACATTTACTGGCACAAATTCCCATCTGCTTATGTTCCAGGCTTTTATTTAGCAAAAATATGAGCTGGCTTCAACGCACTGTTGCTTTATCAAGCTTATTTAAACAAGTGGTTTCGAACTAACGCTCCTAAGTGATTATATCAGCGAGTCTGGCCAATCGAGCCACGTTTCGACAAGTGTTTGAAAAAATGTTACCTTCCTACGTCTCCCTAACAACCAAGATAGTATTTATAGCCCGACCAATCGTGGTTAGTCTTTCATTTGTTGCGCTCCAATCAATTTGGAGTTTACATGGTAGGCTATTTCTGTAACGTAAGGTTTTTTCAAACACGTTATAAAAAAAATTTTATGAGCAGAAATGATTTCATGTTGTCAGGCATCCCCACTATTTTATTTTGGTTATAATTTATTAATTCCTGGACTATTTGCGTAACGTTTTACATATTCTTTGTCAGCAAGCCCTAAGGAACCCAAATATCCAAATTTAAAAGAGCTACGTGGCTGCGTTCAAAATATGCAATTTCTTCTACCTCCTGTTTCGAAGATGTGCTGTCTGGGTACTGTAATGTTTTCAAACGTAAACCCATCTATTGTCATCTTTCCTTATAAGCGTTTTTCAGGATTTTAAAACCTAACTCTGGGATGGGTAATGTATTTTATCACTGTCCGTCTGAAAAAAAAAAATTAGTGCATGTAGCCTTACACGCGTGATAGTAGTAATTGTGTATCGCGCGACGCGTGTTTAATTTTGCATGCGTTCCCGATTTCATTCGCCCCCTCTCTCTCTTTCTACTTGAGTCCATCTGTTCGTTCGTTTTGGTAACGTAATATAATTAATGTTAGGATTAATTTAGGTCATTACGCAGGGTGCCTCTCAATGTTTTTCCAAGAAATACAGCACACGTTTCATTGAAGAAAGCGGGTAATAATACAGTAAGCTTTTACTATCAACGTGAAAGCGTTACAATTTGCAGACGAAGCAGAAAACAAGGGGGATTTCGAGTACATTCTTTGTGACAGCACTGTTATTTTACCATTGCTCTTTTCTTTATTAATTTTATTTGTTAGGCTTCATATTTACCTAATAATTTATATATGTGGATTAGAATATTCCACGACACCTCCCCTCTTAAAACAGACATTATATGTCAGTCCTTTATTCTATATACACATAGAGAAATTTATTATTATTTCTGGGGTTTACGGTGATTCTCATCACACGGATGGCGGCTTAAAAAATCCGCTCCCAAATTGGTTTTTCCAGATATATACTCAATGCTAAAATTATATGGAGCCAGAAGTAAAGACCATCGGAGTAACCTAGAGTTCTCATGCTTAGCCTGTGCTAGAAACGATAAAGGTTTGTGGTCTGTTTGCAACTTAAATGCCTTCCCATATAGATAAATATTGAATTTCTTTATCGCCCATATTACTGCAAGACATTCTTTTTCGCTAGTTGAGTAGTTGATTTCAGCTTTATTCAACTTTCTGCTAGCATATGCCACTGGGCTTAATTCCCCATCCAATGCATCAGATCTCTGTAGTAGAGTTGCTCCTAGCCCAATATTACTGGCATCCGTCCTTACAATGAATTCTTGACTTAAGTCAGGTAATTTCAAAATGGGTTTACTTGTGAGCTTTTCCTTCAATTCTTGGTAAGTCATTTCACATTGTGGTGTCCATGTAATGCGATCTGGATGTCCTTTACGTGTCAATTCAGTTAACGGTGCACATATGGAATTAAAGTTTTTGATATACTTCTGGTAGAAACCACATAATGAGACAAAGGATCTCACGTCCTTCTTAGTTTGTGGTCTCGGGGCTTTCTGTAGTTTCTCTAAATTCTTTGGGTCAGGGGTCATGTTTCCCTGATAAACTGTGTGTCCCAAAAATTCCAATTCTTTACATCCAACGCAACATTTGGTTGGTCGGGCTGTTAAATTTGCCTCCCTAAGTCGATTAAACAGCATGTTCAGAGAGTCAATGTGTTCCTCAAATGTTTCTGTTGCTATAAGGATATCATCCATAAAATTTGTTATACCTGGATTATTCAGAGGATCCAATAATTTTCTCATCATTCTAGAGAAGACACTAGGCGCATTCTTCAATCCAAATGGCAATCTATTAAACTCATAGTGTCCTTCTGAGGTACTAAAAGCTAGGTATGGTCTATCCTCAGGCTTTACTGGAATCTGATAGTATCCTTTACTCAGATCCACTTTTGAGAAATATTTAGCTTTATTTAGTCTGGCAAACAGCTGATTTGTATCCGGCAATGGATCCACCTGTCCTTCTGTAATAGCATTCAGTCTCCTGTAATCTATACAGAGTCTATGTTCTCCAGAGGGCTTCCTTAAGAGTACAACACCGGAACTATACGAAGATTCACTGTGTGAAATAATTCCTTCCTTCAATAGATAGTCTATCTCTTCCTTCAAAGCTTTTTCCTTAGCAAACGGAATCGAATATGGTTTCATACAGACAGGTGTGGGGTCTATCAGTTTCATATCATATTCCAATAGGTTTGTATGCCCTGGTCGGTCTGTTAACACCTCTGCATGATTATTTAGAACCTGTTGCACTCTCTCTTTCTGAGTTTTCGTTAAATGTGTACTGATTTTCACCTGTGCTGCTGTCTCACAGGGGTGTAATGGATACTCAAATGATGAAAGTGGTTCCTTTTTCATCTCCATGGCGATGGACAAGGTCAACAAGTGTGTCTCTTCCTGATGTTCTCTTTCCAAATATTTCTTCAGGAGATTCACATGATAGATTTTTTCTTTCCCCTTCTTATCTATCTTATAATTTGTTCTAGATACCTTCTCTAAAACTGTATATGGACCCTGCCATCCAATTTGTAACTTATTCTGACTCCCGGGCAAAAGAAGCAGTACTTTCTCTCCCACAGCCAAATTTCTGTCTTTCGCCTTCCTGTTATAATAGGCAGCATGTTTCTTCCTGGCTTGTTTCAAATTTTCATTGGCAAGTTTCCAACCAGTTTTTAAACGAGTGGTCAGCTCATTCACATATTGGTATGAAGATGTAATGTTTTCCTCTGCCTTTTCATCAGTCCACGTTCTTAGCAAAGCTTCGAGTGGACCTTTTATTGGCCTTCCAAACAATAATGTTGCCGGGGCCATACCGGTTGAACTATGGGGTACCTCCCGATAAGCAAAGAGGGCGGCGTGCAGGTACTGGTCCCATGTATCTGGTTTTTCGTGTGCCAACTTTCTCAGGATCGACATCAATGTGCCGTTAAATCTTTCCACTTGGCCGTTCCCTTGGGGATGATAAACACTACAATGGAAGTGTTTGGCCTGGAAGATCCTGAAAACTTCTTCAGTTAGTTTCCCCTTGAACTGAGAGCCATTATCAGTCAAGATTTGATTGGGAAAGCCTAACCTTGTGAAAATTGTGAGCAATGCCTCTGCCACATGTTTTGAATCAATCGATGACAGGGCTACTGCCTCTCCCCACATAGAACAAGTGTCCACCAGAGTCAGAATGTAGCTGTTCCTTCTCTTGGTTCGGGTGAGAGGTCCCACAAGATCCACGGCAACTCTCTCAAAGGGTGTTCCCACTATGGGCATTTCCCCCAGAGTTGCTGGTGCAGTCCAATGTTTAGGTGCTACTCGTTGGCACTCTGGACAGGATTTTACATATCGTTTGATATCTTCAGTTATTCCTGGCCAGAAATAGTGACAAGCTATTCGCTGTCCTGTTGCGCTGATTCCCATATGACCACTGAAGGGAATCGCATGCCCTAGTTCCAACACTTTAGTCCTATATGAAGTGGGAAGGACCAGCTGTCCGTGACCATTGGATTCAGATCCAGCCTTCCTATATATTAGTTTGTTCTTCATATAAAACTCTCCCTTGCCTGGAGGTGTATGAGATTTGGGCAACTTCTTGAAACATGGCTTGAGGGTTTTGTCCTCAGCCTGTGCCTTCCTCATCTCATCTGGGTGAGTATTTATGGGATTATCCTCCTCCTTTTTTGACTGTGATCTGGTCTGTACTGTTGCCAATATCACAGGTCTCTTGGGATTCCCCAAGAAGACATATCTACACCCCAATATTAGAGGGTAGATTGGCTCATTTATCACTGCTGCTTTTATGATTCCTTCCACATATCGCGTTTTCACTTTTATTCGGGCGACGGGAAGTGTCATGGTAGCTACATCCTTGGTTGCAGTTTGAATCTCCACTGTTTCTGTGGTGTATTGATCGGCCTGCACCAGGTGAGAACTCACAACGGAATCGTAATCTAAACCGGTATCATATAAACACCTTATAGTGACACCATTACAGATGACATCTTCACACACTGGGGGGTGGTATGGTTCCTGTAGTTCTTCAGGTTTGACCTTCTTTTCCTTTTTCCCCGATGTCATAGCAGCACAATGAGGAGGTTTCCTTCTACAATGGTCAGTGTCATGATTGTTCATCTTACAATTTTTACACCACCTTTTTCCTTGGTTGAAAGATTTTCTTTCATCATATTTCCTTTCATCGAATTGTGGGAATTTATTTTTATTTTCATACCGTGGCCTATCAAACTGGTGCTTACCTTTGTTTTGATCCCTAGGATCAAATTTATTAAAGTTCTGTGGTGCCCTAAAGTTATCCACTTGTTTCTTTTTATTACCTGTTACCTCTGCTTGAGCTGCTTGATACCTTTCAGCAACATTTAGCAACTCACCCAGCCTCTCTGCACCTTGTTCCATGAGAAACTTTCTCAGGTCTGGAGCCATGGACTAAGATCTTGGGTTTTCCCCAGAGAAGTCCATTTCTCCAAGTATGTCTCTATTCGTGCAGAGAACTGGTGATAGGTTTCACCTGACAGTAGTTTAGCATTCCTAAATTTTTTCCTATAAAACTCTGCATTCTTTTCATATCTTAACAAAAGAGCCTGCTTTAGCATGTCATAATTTTCCTGATCACCTCTGCTCATTTTTGCAAAAACTTCATAAGCTGCCCCACGAAGTCCCTGAGATAACTTTAAGCTCCACCTTTCTCTCTCTAACCCATATGTGGTAGCTAATAGTTCATACCTATTTATATAGCTCTCAATATCATCGTCTTTCTCAACAAAATGATCTAAATGAAAGTTCATAGCTGAGGTTGAGGCTCCCTGAGTAACCGTAGCATCAGAGGCAAAGGGACTGGCACCATTTTCAGGAGCATGGCCTTGAAACTCAAACTCCCTTAGTCGTAACTCATGTTCCCTTTGTAATCTCTTCTCCTCCTTTTCTGCTTCCCTCTCTGCAGTCAATCTTCTTTCTTCTTTCTGCAGCTAATTTCTTCTCTTCCCTTTCTGCAGCCAATTTCTTAGCCTCAGCCTCAGCCTCAATCTGCAACCTTTTAGTCTCAGCCTCAGCCTCAAACTGTAACTTCTTAATTTCCTTGTCAGCCTCTAACTTTCTTTCGGCTTCAAACCTTCTTTCTTCGCGTTCAATAAATTTGTCACATTCCGTCGTGACATAGGCAACCATAACTTGCCCATCTAATCCTAACTCTTTTGCAGTCTGAACAGCAGCAGATCGAAATTTGGCCAGGTCCGCCATTGTCTATCAGGTAAATTTATACAATGTCTAACCAACAATTCAATCTCTAATGGACAACACAGGCACCGTGAGCTCAACCTTATTTAATTCCACCCAAGGATACCTTTTAATTCTTATATTCCCTGAAGTGAATTACCCCCAATATTTTTAATAGGGAAAGATTCAAAATCCCAAGAGCGAGACCCCAATATATGTGGTGAAGTGGGATGTTATAAATATTTATAGGGGACTTAGTGTACTGACTGAGATCAGCTGTGAAGGTATCTATATCTATTAAGAGTAGTGTATTATAGATAACCTTACTTGCTACCACATATCTATATATCTCAGTCAGAATTATTCTGGAATAATGTGATGACTACGTTATGTGTCTAGGGTATGTGTATGATGAAGTGTAAGTCACAACAACAGACAGATAAACAATTTAATTTAATCCACTACTCTTGACAACACTGTGACACTCACATACATATAACACTCTATGAGAATATCTTAAAGGAGTCACTGATAACTTTTCAAATAACAATATGTATTCATTGCTATCATACAGGTATATGTGTCCTGATTCAAATACAAAGGAACCAGGAATCACAATCAATTTTAATTACAAGTATATGTACAGACTTTATCAATATGAATATTGTAGTGACATATATTATTAAAAATATCCTATATGTGTCAGTTGTGTAGTAGTAATATGAGGTAATACTGGTTTTGTTTTGTTCAAGCTCTGTTGGTATTTGTCATCATGACTTCAATAGTTTGTCTTTAGGGACTAGTATTGGAGATGTTCTCAGTTCCTGATATTAAGACAATTAAATTCCCCTCTTAATGTTATTTTTACAAAGTCATTTCAAGATGAGGGGACATAATGTTGAGCTCAGCTGGCCAAATCAGCTTATCTTGCGTGATGGCGGCAGGAAAGGACTCCTCTGCTCGAATTCTCCCCTGGGCTCAGGAGACACCTCACTGATAGCTAAATGGACCAAGGAGTATGCTGTCCGACTCTGGATTCAGCAAAGCTCTGACCAGGTGCTGCTCAGTACCATCAAGACCACGGTCCCTGAAATCAAGAAGGATGTACCTTCTACTTCATAACTAACTTATACTCTCTTTTTACACTGATCACAACACATCACAAACATTGAGTTCAGAGCTTTAGGCCAACTATCAGCTTCATGTGAAATACTTTATTCCAGTATTAACCTCCTTAATGGTTACTACGCCTCTGCAATTCCAGCATTATTTCTTTCTAGTCAATCATCCAGGTGTCAGTGTACTGTTTGGCCATTCCATGCCGTTCTACTTTCCTCCGACACCCTCTGTTCAGGCTGGAGCATTATAGGCTTTATCTCCTGTTTGCCACTGAACTACACATATATATACAGGCATAAATTAACAATTCACATTCAATTTTCATTAAAAGATACTGAATGGTTCAAGCTTACCACAATTCATAGAATAAACACAGATACGTTGATTAGCAATGAATTCTGGCACATTTACTGGCACAAATTCCCATCTGCTTATGTTCCAGGCTTTTATTTAGCAAAAATATGAGCTGGCTTCAACGCACTGTTGCTTTATCAAGCTTATTTAAACAAGTGGTTTCGAACTAACGCTCCTAAGTGATTATATCAGCGAGTCTGGCCAATCGAGCCACGTTTCGACAAGTGTTTGAAAAAATGTTACCTTCCTACGTCTCCCTAACAACCAAGATAGTATTTATAGCCCGACCAATCGTGGTTAGTCTTTCATTTGTTGCGCTCCAATCAATTTGGAGTTTACATGGTAGGCTATTTCTGTAACGTAAGGTTTTTTCAAACACGTTATAAAAAAAATTTTATGAGCAGAAATGATTTCATGTTGTCAGGCATCCCCACTATTTTATTTTGGTTATAATTTATTAATTCCTGGACTATTTGCGTAACTTTTTACATATTCTTTGTCAGCAAGCCCTAAGGAACCCAAATATCCAAATTTAAAAGAGCTACGTGGCTGCGTTCAAAATATGCAATTTCTTCTACCTCCTGTTTCGAAGATGTGCTGTCTGGGTACTGTAATGTTTTCAAACGTAAACCCATCTATTGTCATCTTTCCTTATAAGCGTTTTTTCAGGATTTTAAAACCTAACTCTGGGATGGGTAATGTATTTTATCACTGTCCGTCTGAAAAAAAAAATTAGTGCATGTAGCCTTACACGCGTGATAGTAGTAATTGTGTATCGCGCGACGCGTGTTTAATTTTGCATGCGTTCCCGATTTCATTCGCCCCTCTCTCTCTTTCTACTTGAGTCCATCTGTTCGTTCGTTTTGGTAACGTAATATAATTAATGTTAGGATTAATTTAGGTCATTACGCAGGGTGCCTCTCAATGTTTTTCCAAGAAATACAGCACACGTTTCATTGAAGAAAGCGGGTAATAATACAGTAAGCTTTTACTATCAACGTGAAAGCGTTACAATTTGCAGACGAAGCAGAAAACAAGGGGGATTTCGAGTACATTCTTTGTGACAGCACTGTTATTTTACCATTGCTCTTTTCTTTATTAATTTTATTTGTTAGGCTTCATATTTACCTAATAATTTATATATGTGGATTAGAATATTCCACGACAATGACGAGTTTCTTTGCGTGTTGCATGGCAAGGAAAAAGCAGCATGGCTAGCATTTAAGTCAGTGGTGGACAATTTTCTTGGAAACAACAGATCTGATAATTACAATGAAATTGTAGAAAATCTCCTTCTGAAGTATAAGAGTCTTGGCTGCAACATGTCTTTGAAAATTCATTTTCTGGATTCTCATCTGGATTTCTTTACGTCAAACTGTGGAGCGTTCAGTGATGAGCATGGTGAACGATTTCACCAGGACATTGCTGCTATGGAGACAAGGTATCAAGGCCATTGGAGCCCTTCAATGCTTGTTGATTACTGTTGGACTGTGACAAGAGACACCTCATCGATTGACTACAAGAAGCAAGCAAAGAGAGCTCGAACAGCGACTGAATAATGACGGAATGGGTTCAAATGTGCCTTTTTAAAACATGATATGTGAACTTTAAATAATTTTTTATATTTTTTCTATCATTTTATGTTGAAATATCAATTAATTGCGTATGTAACCACAAGTTTTATAATGCTAAAGTAGAAAGACTAGCTGTTCACCCCAGAGAATTAAACAAGCATACATTATTTGTATTACTGTAATGTAAATTCATCATTAAAAAAAAAACCAGAGCAAATTGGTGAATTTCATTATGATATTTGAAATCAGCATGTCAAAATCAATAAGAAATGGTATATTTAATTTCTGGTACAAATAACTTTTGAAAATTGGTTGACTAGTGTTATCTGCCAGTGACACTTGTCTGGTTCTTGTCATTAGTTCCACATTAGTGACTTTGTTACGCCATTTCAGTCCTTCAATTCTGCGCAAGCACCCATTTATGGAAGTCGGTAATTTTGCGGTTGTTGTTTATGTTATTCTCCATGTTTGACGGCGATACAGTAGGACTGACATGACATTTGAAATTCAATAAATTGTTTAGTTTTAAATCAAGTATGGTGCACACACGAACAAATCTGACTGTAAAAATGAAAGGACGTACCGGACTAACTATAGGAGAATAATTCATAATATTGTGGCGCGCCATATAACTCCTGGGATAGGTAATCCTATAGTAGGTTCGGCCGTAGGGGAATAAAGTGCTAATAACTTCATTATATTAGGTGTAGCTTTGTTACGAGGGTTAACCAGCTCCCGTCTCGTTACCTTTGCCGTCCTTAACTAAACAGCAGAGTTAGGTACCCATTTGCAGCTGTGTAGACTAGAGAGCTTGACGCTACCAGGTTTTGCACCCAGAACCCGGATCTTTGCCGTTAGAAGTGAACGCTCTAACCACTCTGCCAATCGGACTCTACTCTCTCGGGGTAGGTGCAGTTAATATATTAAATTTGTTTCTTATTTTTTAAACTGTCCAAATCGTTAAGTCCCTTCAATAAATGTGCGTCAAACTTTACTAGTTTAGGTTATTTCAAATGTCATCTCTATATTAGGGGCTTGCTCAAACAGATCTGCAGCATTTTCTCTGTCTTGATTTGATGATATCGTTTTGACAGGGTACATTAAGGACATCCTTTACGAGTTACTTTTCCACTTAATAGCAGCTTCCTCATTGCTAGGTTGTCTTCGGCTGTTATCGCTATATCAGGGGTTCTTAGCATTTTGGGTTCGATTTTCCTGGGGAGGCGCAGATGTGTTACAGGGGAGGTGAGGTACCAGAAAATTAATTTCTTTCTGGGTTGTTGTTGTTGTTTAACAAGGCTACTCTGATTGTCATTCTTTCGCAGCAAGAAGGAAGAATGCAATAAATCAGTCTATAAGCCCCCCCCCCTCCCCTTTTCAGAAAACCAAAAAATAACCCAACAGGGTAAAGGGAGGTATATTTAAGAACCTGGAAGGGGTTAAACTATTAAAACTGCAGACATTAGGAAACACCACTGTGACGGTATTGCCTCCCCTGCTTTGCAGTAGTGGTCCAACAGTGGCCAAAACTCAAGAGTATCATAGGCTTCAATGGAGTCTATCTTTACACAAGATTACTCTTGGCAGAAATGTAGATAGAAGAGTAGTTCAGCTTCTATCACATGGGAGTCTTCATAAGATATTCAGATAAGCGAAGACAATGCTGGCTGTTGCTGAGCACGTTAATTCTGTAATCTGCCGACAGCTTTTGTGAAGAATTTAAGCAATGGTTTATTCTAGCTCGTTAACACACCCCCCCCCCCCCCCCGCCCCCCCCCCCCCCCCCCCCCCCCCCCCGGCCCGCCCCCCGGCCCTCCCCCCCTTCCCCCCCCCCCGCCCGCCGCACCCGCCCCCCCCCCCCCCACCCCCCACCCCCCCCCCCAACCCCCCACCCCCCCCCCCCCCCCCCGCCCCCCCCCCCCCCCCCCCCCCCCCCCCCCCCCCCCCCCCCCCCCCCCCCCCCCCCCCCCCCCCCCCCCCCCTGAGTTAATCAATGGAATTATTATTATAATATAGCTCTGTTTAGAGCGTGCGTTTAGTAACTTTGACTGACACAAACATGTAGTATATTTAAAATGATTGAATCGAAGTTAAATTGGTATAATTACAAATTACAACATTTAATAATCACTTTAGGTTTTAACAGTTTAAAAGAAAGGAATAATAGTTAATTACAAAATAAAGTTTTCATCACTCGGGTCATGGTTTTTTTATAAGAGGTTCAAGTGGCAGCATATGGGTTAACTTAGCTGCCAGTGACGATTCTGATCCTCCTCCTCCTGATGAGTTAGTTTTCTGTACACTGCGTTCACTCGTCTCTGATCATGGTTCGTAGGGTAGAAGCTCGTTTCCCAGGAAAGTCTAGGAGAGTCTTCAAAGCTGGCCTTCCGTCTTAAAGCGTAACCACTCGTCCCTTCTTGTCCCAGAAATGGTCTTTTTTGCTGGTACCACCAATAACAGGTAATAGAAATAGAAACGAAACGCTATCTGAGTATGGAGTTTTCCGACACATAGTTATGTGCCCCCCCCCCCCCTCTTCTATTCTACCATCCCATGTCAGAATTTACCCTCGGTGAGAATTAAATTTAATCCCTCGGGATAAAACTTTCTTTACATTTAAACTGTATAGCTTTAGCTTTACATTACATTTAAATGAAAAGGTTAAACGATCAGATATAATATGTTTTACATTTACATCTCCACTGTTTGAAAAGTGTTCACAATATAAATTCATTTATATATCCTTTATATTTACACTTGTCGAAAAGTTTGAAACTTCTATTAATTTTAACACGAATATGTTTTTTCGTTTACATTTACACTGAGTGAAACGCTTTGAAACTGTAAGTATTACTCTTAGAATGTACATCATTTCTTTCATCTCTCCCTCCCTGCTCCATAGGGAACCTGGAACTACTTTATGCTGTTAGTTCTCTTTACGAAACTATCAATAAAACAATCACCAGCCAATGCAGTGGTGTTTCATGAATCATCATTCTAGATACTGAAGTTGCCAGCCTCAAATGACTTGGGCGTCCTGTAGCAATTTTCACACATTAAAATTCACATGGTAATATATATATATATATATATATATATATATATATGTTAGTTCACATGTTAGTAATAAAATATAGAATGAAAAATGCACTACGCCAATCTTAGCAGACAGACGTTTTTGCTCAGAGAACTTAAAAAAAGGCACTGGCAGCTGCCTTCTTTCACGTGTACTGGGGGTCGTTAATTTTAACTTTAATTCCCTCTGACTCCGTCTTTCTTCAGTTTCCTAGTCCCGTTGTTCCTTATTAAAATGTAGAGATTTCCTGTGCTTTGTAAGTCTTATTTGGTTCTCCAATAAAAGGTCCGGTTAAAAAAGGAATTATGAATCTAGTCTTCACTCTGGCGAGATCTGACGTTGTCTTGGCGACCGTGAAATTCACAGTGAAATAAAACTGCGAAATGGTCAGACTATATTCCTATCTTCCCACGCCTTCGTTTGTTATGGGAGGTCGGGTTTGGTACTTTCAAAATATTTCCGACATGGAAAAATTTTGCAAAGGTTACGTCTCCCATATATAGTAATATGATGTCCGATGCCCTTGTGTACAAACTTACAGACAGATCGGTAGACACACATGACAACATGGGTAAGCTGTAATACTTATTAATTTATTAGAAATAAATGTTGTCATAACAAGTCGGCCCGGAAGTGATTATGTCACACTTGTCTGCCCACATCTGTCACACAGACAGTAATCTCGTAATCTGTCGTATGAGTACGCAAAACTCCGTGTCTGCCCATCTGGTTTACCAAACGAGTTGTCTTATCAGCGGTGACTTCTAAACACGCCGGCGACTTTCTTATCTCAGTTGCTCACCGCAAGTCAGGATGACCGGGTGTGGTAAAGTGGGATGTTATAAATATTTATAGGGACTTAGTGTACTGACTGAGATCAGCTGTGAAGGTATCTATATCTAATAAGAGTAGTGTATTATAGATAACCTTACTTACTGCCACATATGTATACCTCAGTCAGAATTATTCTGGAATAGTGTGATGACTACGTTATATGTCTAGGGTATGTGTATGATGAAGTGTAAGTCATAACAACAACAGACAGATAAACAATTTAATTTATTCCACCACACTTGACAACACTGTGACACTCACATACCTAAAACACTCTAAGAGGATATCTTAAAGGAGTCACTGATAACTTTTCAAATAACAATATGTATTCAGTGCTGTCATGAATGTATATGTGTCCTGATTCAAATACAAAGGGAACCAGGAATCACAATCAATTTTAATTACAAGTTATATATACAGAATTTATTAATATGATTCTTGTAGTGACATATATTGTTAATGGTATCCTATGTGTGTCAGTTGTGTAGTGGTAATATGAGGTAATACTGGTTTTGTTTTGTTCAAGCTCTGTTGGTATTTGTCATCATGACTTCATTAGTTTGTTTCTATTTGAACCAGTATTGGAGATGTTCTCAGTTCCTGGTATTAAAACAATTAAATTCCCCTCTTAATTTTAGTTTACACTGTCATTTTAAGATGGGGGTACATAATGTTGAGCTCCATGGCCACACTCTCTTATCTTGCGTGATGACTGCAGTAAAAGACTCCTCTGCTCGATTCTTTAATGAGTTCTGGAGCCACCCCACTGGTTGCTATATGGACCAAGGAGTATGCTGTCCACCTCTATAGTGATGATTTTTCTTCCCAGAATTATCATGCATAAAACGACCGCTACCAATTTTTCTTTTGGGGCTTTCTCCCCACTTAAAATTCTTGATGAGAGATTTCCTCTCTACATCCTCTTCCTCCAGTTTGTTTAAGTCCGATTGAGGGATTGTCGGCTTATCCTGGGGTAAGACATCTTTTTGCACTCTCCGCATAGTGGCCATTGTAAAACATTTAAGTGAAGCTTGTCCGTGAAAAGGGGCTTCCCATTCCATTTGGTCCACTTTATCAAATCTATTTTTCTTTTTATTATCAGGCCTAATTTTGCCCCGTGGCGTGTCCAGGTCCTGATCAATGTCCCACTTGTGGGTGTTCCCTCATGTGCTATGCTACACCTTTCTACAAAATTCTCAATGTCCCATCTTGCTTTGGGCCAATAATAATTGTGAGCCACCTTTTGAATGATGGTACCTATCTTCTCATGGTCCCCATCTGGTTTCACATGTAGGCTCCTTATTAAGTCTGCCCTATATCTTTTAGGAAGTACCAGCTGTCCCTGACCTTTGGATCTAGCTCCAGTCTTCCTATACATCAACTTGTTTTTCATGTAAAAATCTCCCTTGCCTGGAGTTGTATGACAAGTTGACAATTTTCTGAAACAAGGCTTGAGTGTTTTATCCCCAGCCTGTGCCTTCCTCATCTCTTCTGGAGTGGTATCTCACATAATATCCTCCTCCTGTCTTGAGGTCGACCTGACCTGAAGGGTTGCCATATACACAGGTTTCCTTCTGCAACGGTCAGTGTCATGATTGTCCATCTGACAATTTTTACACCACCTTTTTCCTTGGTTGAAAGATTTTCTTTCATCATATTTCCTTTCATCGAATTGTGGGGTTTTATTTTTATTTTCATACCGTGGCCTATCAAACTGGTGCTTACCTTTGTTTTGATCCCTAGGATCAAATTTATTAAAGTTCTGTGGTGCCCTAAAGTTATCCACTTGTTTCTTTTTATTACCTGTTACCTCTGCTTGAGCTGCTTGATACCTTTCAGCAACATTTAGCAACTCACCCAGCCTCTCTGCACCTTGTTCCATGAGAAACTTTCTCAGGTCTGGAGCCATGGACTCTCTTAATTGCTCTATAAGGACCATTTCCTTAAGATCTTGGGTTTTCCCCAGAGAAGTCCATTTCTCCAAGTATGTCTCTATTCGTGCAGAGAACTGGTGATAGGTTTTCACCTGACAGTAGTTTAGCATTCCTAAATTTTTTCCTATAAAATTCTGCATTCTTTTCATATCTTAACAAAAGAGCCTGCTTTAGCATGTCATAATTTTCCTGATCACCTCTGCTCATTTTTGCAAAAACTTCATAAGCTGCCCCACGAAGTCCCTGAGATAACTTTAAGCTCCACCTTTCTCTCTCTAACCCATATGTGGTAGCTAATAGTTCATACCTATTTAGATAGCTCTCTATATCATCGTCTTTCTCAACAAAATGATCTAAATGAAAATTCATAGCTGAGGTTGAGGCTCCCTGGCTAGCAGTGGCATCAGAGGCAAAGGGACTGGCACCATTTTCAGGAGCATGGCCTTGAAACTCAAACTCCCTTAGTCGTAACTCATGTTCCCTTTGTAATCTCTTCTCCTCCTTTTCTGCTTCCCTCTCTGCAGTCAATCTTCTTTCTTCTGCAGCTAATTTCTTCTCTTCCCTTTCTGCAGCCAATCTTTTGTCTTCTCTTTCTGCCTCCAATTTCTTAGCCTCAGCCTCAATCTGCAACCTCTTAGCCTCAGCCTCAATCTGCAACCTCTTAGTCTCAGCCTCTATTCTCTTATCTTCGGCCAATCTTTCAGATTCTAATTTTCTTTCGGCCTCTTTTTCTAATCTTCTTTCTTCCCGTTCAATATATTTGTCACATTCAGCAGTGACATAAGAAATCATAATTTGCCCGTCCATTCCTAACTCTTTCGCAGTCTGTACAGCAGCAGATCGAAATTTTGCCAGGTCGGCCATTGTCTAACAGATAAATGTCTAAACAATTTTATCTATGACTAATTAACTCAAGACAACACAGGCACTGTGAGCTCAACCTTATTATTCCCTGAAGTGAATTACCCCCAATATTTGTAATAGGGAAAGATTCAAAATCCCGAGGGCGAGACCCCAATATATGTGGTAAAGTGGGATGTTATAAATATTTATAGGGGACTTAGTGTACTGACTGAGATCAGCTGTGAAGGTATCTATATCTAATAAGAGTAGTGTATTATAGATAACCTTACTTACTGCCACATATGTATACCTCAGTCAGAATTATTCTGGAATAGTGTGATGACTACGTTATATGTCTAGGGTATGTGTATGATGAAGTGTAAGTCATAACAACAACAGACAGATAAACAATTTAATTTATTCCACCACACTTGACAACACTGTGACACTCACATACATATAACAATAGTGACATATATTATTAATGGTATCCTATGTGTGTCAGTTGTGTAGTGGTAATATGAGGTAATACTGGTTTTGTTTTGTTCAAGCTCTGTTGGTATTTGTCATCATGACTTCATTAGTTTGTTTCTATTTGAACCAGTATTGGTGATTAGTTTCTCAGTTCCTGATATTATAAATACAATTTAACATTCCCTTCTTAATGTTATTAGGTTTAAAACTGTCATTTTATGATGGTGGTACATAATTTTGAGCTCCAGCTGGCCAACATCAGACTCTCTTATTCATTGCGTGATGGACTGCAGTAAACGACTCTCTATGCTCGCGATTCTTTAATGAGTTCTGGAGCCACCCCACTGGTTGCTATATGGACCAAGGAGTATGCTGTCCACCTTGGCTTCAGCAAACGCTAGACCAGTTGCTGTCAATAACTTTCAGACCCACGGGTCCTGAAACCCAGCAAGGTTGTTACCTTCTACGTCAGAACCTAATTTATACCATATCTTACACTATAGTCACATCACATCACAACCCTTGATTTCATATCGTTCTGTTCCCAACTGTCATCATTCATCATAAATAACTTATTTCCAGAAAAATCCCACCCTAAATGATACAACTCCTCTGCAATTCCATCCTTATTTCATTCTATTAAATAATCTATGTTTAGATACTAAATTCCAATCAA
>JAMPIV010010681.1:0-125619 GCA_024509875.1 Oreohelix idahoensis
CAGAATGGTCATTTTGGCGTGAGGTGCGAAGACAGGAGGTGTTAAGAGAAGGGGAGGCGATTGCGTAGTTTATGGAAATAGTGTACCTCTTTGTCTGGTGTTTAATATATACTGGAGGGAGTTAGATTTCATTTTCACTCAGTAACTTCGCAGTCAAGACTAGAACAAGCCTTCGTTCGATTTCTAGAATCTCTGTTAATAGAGATGTCATTTAGTATGATCATAGTGGTTTAAGTTCTTAGTAGTTCTGTGTTGAGGTAAATCTTATATTATTTATCTAGTATTTTGTGAGTGTTAAAGTGTTAAATCGCTTATTTCATTTTGCTAGTTAGATTTGTGCAGAGAGTTAAATTATTAAGTCTTTTATATTCTCTAGTCGACGAGTTACAGTGGAAAGTGGAATAAATTATAATTTCTAGCTTAAAATCATGTAGCCATAATGGACTTAATTTAACTGCTAATACGCAGTCGAGAATATTTTAAAACTAACTTATTTAATGACTGCTACATCTTGAGTATTGACGGAATGCGTAGGTATTCCTAATTCAGGATGTTTGATTTTTAAATATAACTTATTCCACGGGAAGTGTTAAACTATAAGACAAGCTACGCCTGCAGTTTAAATTATCAGTTATAGTATGTATAATTATTCGATATGTGTTCTTTCCATTTATATATAGTGAAACTGTGGTACCCAAACTTTGCCAGCGTTTGAGTAAAGAGATAAATCTGTGAAGAAAACAACAAACATTCTTACCTTAAAGATTTGATGTATAACTTTTGCAAGAACTTTAAGATTTTAAAGAAGTAACGGGTCATCGAGCCTGATTTGATTCTTCCTGAGAAAACTCTAGTCATTTTCCAGCCTTTGTGGCAAGTAACATATTTCAATCAGTAACTTTCCCGACACTGTTGACAAGTGGTGGTGTGACCAACTAAATTCCTATACTGAGAGAAGGTGCCGACCTGACATTCCTCATTCGTTTGAAATCTAAGATGTTGACACTGTGCCCGCTATAAACGCTCGTGCCTGGACAATTTTATGTGACTTAAACAGATTTCCAAAACAATAGTATTCCCAAGAGAACGGTCCCGGAAGTAGTGAATTCAACCCGTCTTTTTGGACCTGGGGTTTTCTTGGCCAAGATTACCATTGAAGATTCTGTATGGGCAAGTCCTAAAAATATTGTTTTTTTGTTCCCGAAGTGGCTACCAAAGCTGTGAGTATGAACATAATGCACGTCTACACAGTGGAATGAATAGAGTGAATGCAGGACTGAGCGATCCCTTTATGGTGGTATTTTGACACCCATTCATTTTTGCTGTCATAACATTTCTTTATGCAAGGTATTGCTAAATATATATATTCCCTTAGACTAGATCAGAGTATCCAGTCTGTTCATACCTTAAAGGGAAAGAATTTTAGACTAAATCATATGTATCTGTGACTCTTTGGGCTATCACTTTCTTCTAACGGGACTGTGAGCTATACCTCGAGGGAAGGATCATACCAACGGGTCTATCATTCTTGTAGCATTTCTTGATTTTTTGTGTTTATGATTTTTTTGTATATGCTTGATGTGATTTTATATGTTGTGAAAGAAGTTTAGTCTTGAAAAATAAACTACTCATAAAATTTATTCCAGCGTTTCGGTCAGTTCGTTTTCCCAAACTCTTCATATAATCATTGTCATAGTTTTTCCCACGTCTGTACGTCTAACTGTCGTCTTATGTGTGTATGTATGTGAGTGGATATATATATATTTCACATATATATGTGTGTAGACTGTCTGACTCAATCTAAATCTGTCGTAGAAGATAGGTGAAAGAGAGAAGATTTCTTGATTTCAGAGATAGCCTCTATCACATTTCTACCATATCACTAGTGGAAATCTATTGCTATTACCACTTCTCACTGTGACTATCACTTATTGTAATCTATTCAGAAGGGACCAACCCAAGTCTTAATTCCCCTATCGAAAATCTACGACACTCATGTTGAATATATGATCTATATATTAAGCTAGTTGCTTATAAATGTGGTAAAGTGGGATGATATAAATATTTATAGGGGACTTAGTGTACTGACTGAGATCAGCTGTGAAGGTATCTGTATCTAATAAGTGTGGTGTATTACAGATGACCTTACTTGCTACCACATTTATACCTCAGTCAGAATTATTCTGGAATATTGTGATGACTACGTTGAATGTCTAGGGTTATGAAAATGATGAAGTGTAAGTCACAACAACAACAGACAGATAAACAATTTAATTTATTCCACAACACTTTACAACACTATGACACCCACACACATAAAACACTCTATAAGACTATCTTAAATGAGTCAAGTATTAAAGTTTAAAAATATATGTATTAATTCCTTTCAATAATAGATATCCTGATTCAACTACACAGTGAACCAGGAATCACAATCAAATGTAATTACAAGTTATATGTACACAATTTATAGAAATGATCTTTGTGTTGACATATTTTATTATTATTATCATATGTGTGTAAGTTGTGAGGTAGTACTATGAGGTAATACTGGCTTGTTCAAGCTTGGTTGTTGTTTGTCATCATGACTTCAAGTGTTTGCTTATGGTGGAAATAGTATTGGGAAAAGTTCACAGTTCCTGTCAATTGAAACAATTTATTGTCCCTCTTTCTTTAATATAATGTCAATTTTAGACGGGGACACATAGGATTGAGCTGCACTGGCCACAGAATCTTATCTTCTGTGAGGGCGGCAGGAACAGACTCTTCTGCTCACTTGCTTCACCGTGTTCTTGAGACCCTCACTAGTCGCTATCTGGACCAAGGGGTATGCTATCAGCCTCTGGATTCAGCAAAACTCAGACCAGGTGCTGCTTCAATAAGTTATGACCACGGTCCCTGAAACAAGAAGGTTGTACCTCCTACTTCAGAACTAATTTATAATCTATTTCCACACTGAACACAATACATAACAAACACTGAGTTCAGAGCGGTAGGCCAACTGCTAGCTTCATCTGAAACAATTTACACCAGTATTCTTCTCCTTAATGGTTACTACGCCTCTGCAATTCCAGCATTAGTTCCTTCTAGTCAATAAGATAGGTGTCAGTGTACTATTTGGCGATCCCATGCAGATATACTTCTCTCCAACAAGTTTTGTTCAGGTTGGAGCACTATCTAGGCTTTGCCTCATGTTTGCTACTGAACCACACACATATACAGACATAAATATCAATTCACATTCAATTTTCATCAAAAAGATATCAAATATGTCAATCTTACCACAATTCATGGAAATAATAAACAAGTACGTTGACTGGCGATGAATTATGGCACAAATTCCGATCTGCCTCTGTCCCAGGCTTTTATTTAGAAAAATATAATCTGGATCTCAACGCACTGTTTCTTAGTAAGTTTATTTTAAAATGTGGCACTGAACAGACGCTCCTAATTGACTATATCAACGGGTCTAGCCAATAGGGCCATGTTTACAAAGCTTTTGAAAAAATTTACCCTTCCTACGTTTTCCCTAACAACCAAAAATAGTATTTGCAGTCCGACTAATCATGTTTAGCCTTACATATCATTCCCTCCAATCAAATCGGATTTAACATGGGGACCTATTTCCCGTAAAATGGTGGTTTCAAAACATGCCACTGTGCGATTATGATTTGGTGCTGTCAGACATCCTCACTATTTTCTTTTGGCTATAATTTGTTAATGCCTAGACTATTTGCGTAACACTTAACATATTCTTTGTCAGCAAGTCCTACGGAACCCAAGTATATAAATTTAATGGAGCTAAGTGGCTGCGTTCAAAATATGTATTTTCTAGGATAGTCGTGTATTTTTTATTTTTTTCGATTTAGAACCGCCACCTGTCCTGCCTTTTCGACTGTTCTGTCAGACTAATGTCAGGATTTGAAACATAAAACAGTAGAATGTCATGTTTACCAATAAGCTTTAAACAGGTTTTTAAACCTAACCCTCGTATCGGTAGTGTTTTTTTTATTACTGTCTATTTGAAAAAAAGTTAGTGCTTCATGCCTTTCGCGTTGGGGGTGGCATTAATTTTATATCGCGAGACGCGTGTTAGTGTTGCAAGCGTTCCTCCGTTCAGCCCTCTCTCTTTCTACCCTAAGTTCATCTGTCTTTTCATTACGCAGTGTATAAAATGAAATTAATGCTAGTATTAATTTAGGTCATTAATCAGCTTGCGTATCTCAAGGTTTTCTAAGAAATACAGTACACGTTTTATTGTTAGAAAGGCGTGTATGCTGCTATAGGCTTTACTATCAAATGTGAAAGCGTTACAATATGCAGACGAAGTAGAAAAAGGGGGATTTCGAGTACAGTCATTGTGACAGCACTGTTCTTTACCATTCTTCTTTCCCTTTTATTGAATTTATGTGTTAGGCTTTACATTTACTTTTTAATTTATATATGTGGATTTAGAATGTTTCACGACAAATTCTCCCCTCTTAAAACAGACGTTATATGTCAGTCTATAATTCTATATACACATAGAGAAATTTATTATTATTATGTCTGGGCTTACGGTGATTCTCATCACACGGATGGCGGCTTAAAAATCCGCATCACCGGTTCGCTAATTTTATGTTTATCATGGATTAATGCAGGTGGGTCAATTCAAAGTAAGCACTACTGACGAAGGTTGCCTCAGACCTCTGCAATCCAAGAATTCATTTCAGATATGTTACTGAGCAGCGGCAAGTGTTACTGCTTGTCTTATTGTTGCTTAGCAATCAGTATTCACCATTTCTCTTCTCTGAGTCGGTTCAACGACATGTCCCGAGAATATTAGATGTTCCTCAATTTGTACGTTATGAGGAGTTGATCTATATGGTGATATCTGAGTTGTGTAGGGGATCCAATATTTTCCTGATCAGCCTTAATAAACACTCGGACTATCCTCAATTCAAAAAGGCAACAATGGAGACACTCTGCTCCTCCGAAATGTTCACAGCCAACAATTGGTCTGATCTCAGGCGTGATTGAATGTGGAAACACCCTTCTAATAATATATTTATAATGTTCTATAATGTGCCACTCAAATGGAGGCCATATTCACCAACTATAGTTCCGCCTACCGACAATCTGGTGAATTCAGATAATATGTGGGGAAATGAGTTTCTGCATCAGAAATCAATTCGCCCTTAGCTTTGCTATAAGATGTGGGGGTTATCTCCATCCAGGGTTCGAACACTACTTCCCCTTGGACGGTGTAGGGTCGGGTGACTACCAATGTCACCAGTGCCCTTTTAAGGCTAAGTTAATAGCCATATTGTGAAGCGCTGTGAGCATTTTCCGAATTGCTCACTCGTCCACTGCCCACTGTTCTTCTGTTAACAATTTGTTTCGGTTTTAACTTAGGCGGATCATCTTCAATGTCAATGTCAGCCAGCTTCCTAACTGCGGCTTCAAACTGTTCCTGGGTTGACTGGTCTGAATTTCTATTTTTTTTGGATGCCCTTCTCAGAGTTGCGAATCTAATTATTTTTGGTGAACACTGTTGGGGGGAAGGTGGATACCTATCCTCTATGTCAACCTTATTATTGTTATTTTCCTTGTTATTGTTAGGCCCATATGTTTCAGAATGCTTGGCTGGCATCTGATTATGATTTTCCCAACTTGGGGACTGTACCTTGCTACATTTTTCACAGGCCCCTACAAATTGTGCAATATCAGCAGCTACTTGGGGCCAATAGAATTTTTCCGATGTCCTTTGACGGGTGGTCCCATTTCTCTGGTGTCCACCGTCTGGTAAAACATGAGCTTGTGCCATCACTTTTTCCCTATAGGGGGTTGGCAATACCAATTGTCCCTGTTCTTTGGATCCTTTTCTAGCTTTCCTGAAGAGCAGTCCTTCCCTCAAGTAAAATTGTCCTTTCTTAGGGTGTGCATGGCTGTTTAGCAATTTGCCAAAGCAAGGTTTTAATGATTTGTCCTTTGCCTTGGCCTTTCTCATCTGTTTATCAGAAAAGGTTAATGGTGGTTCCTCCTCCTTTCTACTAGGGGTCGACCTGACCTGAAGCGTAGCCATTACCACAGGTTTTACAGGGCTTCCTAGAAAAACATATTTGCTTCCTAACACCAGCGGGTAATTAGGGTCGTCACACACGGCTGCTCTAATCACTCCTTCCACGTACCTTGTCTCTACATTGATCTCGGCTACGGGAAGTGTCATGGTGGATATTCCCTTTACGGCCCCTTGTATCTCCACTTTCTCTGTGGTATACTGTTCAGGGTGCACTAGGGTTGCACTCACAACTGAGTCATGTTCTAAACCTGAATCGTAAAGGCACCTAACCTTGGCACCATTACATGTCACTTCTTCACAGATGGGGGGATGTTGAAGATTTATATGATTCTCTGTCAGTTTCTTCTTCCCCTTGTCCACTGTTATCATGCATGCCGCGTGATATGGAGGAACTTTCTTACCACATTCACTAGTATTATGATTATGCATCCTGCATATTTGACAATATTTTCCTTCCTGTCTGAAGGGTTTCCTGTTATCATATTTCCTTTCATTGAATTGTGGGGTTTTATTTTTATAGTCATTTCGTGGCCTATCAAACTGGTGCTTACCTTTGTTTTGATCTCTATGATCAAATTCATTAAAGTTTTGTGGTGCCTGATAATTGTCTACCTGTTTCCTTTTATTACCTGATACCTCTGCTTGAGCTGCCTGATACCTTTCAGCAACATTTAGTAACTCACCCAGCCTCTCTGCACCTTGTTCCATGAGAAACTTTCTCAGGTCTGGAGCCATGGACTCTCTTAATTGTTCTATAAGGATCATTTCCTTAAGATCTTGGGTTTTCCCCAGAGAAGTCCATTTCCCCAAGTATGTCTCTAACCGTGCAGATAACTGGTGATAGGTTTCACCTGACAGTAGTTTAGCATTCCTAAAGTTTTTCCTATAAAATTCTCCATTCTTTTCATATCTTAACAAAAGAGCCTGCTTTAACAAGTCATAATTTTCTTGATCATTTCTGCTCATTTTGGCAAAAACTTCACAAGCTGCCCCACGAAGCCCTTGAGATAACTTTAAGCTCCACCTTTCTCTCTCTAACCCATACGTGTTAGCTAATAGTTCATATCTATTTAGATAGCTCTCGATATCATCGTCTTTCTCAACAAAATGATCTAAATGAAAGTTCATAGCTGAGGTTGAGGCTCCCTGACTAGCAGTAGCATCGGAGGTAAAGGGACTGGCACCATTTTCAGGAGCATGGCCTTGAAACTCAAACTCCCTTAGTCGTAACTCATGTTCCCTTTGTAATCTCTTCTCCTCCTTTTCTGCTTCCCTCTCTGCAGCCTGTCTTCTTTCTTCTCTTTCTGTAGCTTGCCTTCTTTCCTCTGCTTCTCTTTCTGCAGCTAATCTTTTTTCTTCTCTTTCTGCCTTTTGTTCTTCTAATTGGAGCCTCTTAATCTCCCTATCTGCCCCCAATGCCTTAGCCTCTTTGTCAGCCTCAATCTGCAGCCTCTTAGCCTCAGCCTCAGCCTCTAATTGTAACTTCTTAATTTCATTTTCAGCCTCTAACTTCTTATCTTCGGCCAATCTTTCAGATTCTAATTTTCTTTCGGCCTCTTTTTCTAATCTTCTTTCTTCACGTTCAATATATTTGTCACATTCCGTAGTGACATAAGCAATCATAACTTGCCCCTCCATTCCTAACTCTTTTGCAGTCTGCACAGCAGCAGATCGAAATTTTGCCAAGTCGGCCATTTTCTACCAGGCAAATGTAAACAATTCAATCTATCAATAATTATCTAAGGACAACCACAGGCACTGAGAGCTCAACCTTATTTATTTTCACCCAAGGATACCTTTTAAATTTTTATTATTCCCAATATATATAATAGGAGAAAGTTCAATATCCCGGGAGCGAGACCCCAATATATGTGGTAAAGTGGGATGATATAAATATTTATAGGGGACTTAGTGTACTGACTGAGATCAGCTGTGAAGGTATCTGTATCTAATAAGTGTGGTGTATTACAGATGACCTTACTTGCTACCACATTTATACCTCAGTCAGAATTATTCTGGAATATTGTGATGACTACGTTGAATGTCTAGGGTTATGAAAATGATGAAGTGTAAGTCACAACAACAACAGACAGATAAACAATTTAATTTATTCCACAACACTTTACAACACTATGACACCCACACACATAAAACACTCTATAAGACTATCTTAAATGAGTCAAGTATTAAAGTTTAAAAATATATGTATTAATTCCTTTCAGTAATAGATATCCTGATTAAACTACACAGTGAACCAGGAATCACAATCAAATGTAATTACAAGTTATATGTACACAATTTATAGAAATGATCTTTGTGTTGACATATTTTATTATTATTATCATATGTGTGTAAGTTGTGAGGTAGTACTATGAGGTAATACTGGCTTGTTCAAGCTTGGTTGTTGTTTGTCATCATGACTTCAAGTGTTTGCTTATGGTGGAAATAGTATTGGGAAAAGTTCACAGTTCCTGTCAATTGAAACAATTTATTGTCCCTCTTTCTTTAATATAATGTCAATTTTAGACGGGGACACATAGGATTGAGCTGCACTGGCCACAGAATCTTATCTTCTGTGAGGGCGGCAGGAACAGACTCTTCTGCTCACTTGCTTCTCCGTGTTCTTGAGACCCTCACTAGTCGCTATCTGGACCAAGGGGTATGCTATCAGCCTCTGGATTCAGCAAAACTCAGACCAGGTGCTGCTTCAATAAGTTATGACCACGGTCCCTGAAACAAGAAGGTTGTACCTCCTACTTCAGAACTAATTTATAATCTATTTCCACACTGAACACAATACATAACAAACACTGAGTTCAGAGCGGTAGGCCAACTGCTAGCTTCATCTGAAACAATTTACACCAGTATTCTTCTCCTTAATGGTTACTACGCCTCTGCAATTCCAGCATTAGTTCCTTCTAGTCAATAAGATAGGTGTCAGTGTACTATTTGGCGATCCCATGCAGATATACTTCTCTCCAACAAGTTTTGTTCAGGTTGGAGCACTATCTAGGCTTTGCCTCATGTTTGCTACTGAACCACACATATATACAGACATAAATATCAATTCACATTCAATTTTCATCAAAAAGATATCAAATATGTCAATCTTACCACAATTCATGGAAATAATAAACAAATACGTTGACTGGCGATGAATTATGGCACAAATTCCGATCTGCCTCTGTCCCAGGCTTTTATTTAGAAAAATATAATCTGGATCTCAACGCACTGTTTCTTAGTAAGTTTATTTTAAAATGTGGCACTGAACAGACGCTCCTAATTGACTATATCAACGGGTCTAGCCAATAGGGCCATGTTTACAAAGCTTTTGAAAAAATTTACCCTTCCTACGTTTTCCCTAACAACCAAAAATAGTATTTGCAGTCCGACTAATCATGTTTAGCCTTACATATCATTCCCTCCAATCAAATCGGATTTAACATGGGGACCTATTTCCCGTAAAATGGTGGTTTCAAAACATGCCACTGTGCGATTATGATTTGGTGCTGTCAGACATCCTCACTATTTTCTTTTGGCTATAATTTGTTAATGCATAGACTATTTGCGTAACACTTAACATATTCTTTGTCAGCAAGTCCTACGGAACCCAAATATATAAATTTAATGGAGCTAAGTGGCTGCGTTCAAAATATATATTTTTTTAGGATAGTCGTGTATTTTTTTATTTTTTTTTCGATTTAGAACCGCCACCTGTCCTGCCTTTTCGACTGTTCTGTCAGACTAATGTCAGGATTTCAGACATAAAACAGTAGAATGTCATGTTTGCCAATAAGCTTTAAACAGGTTTTTAAACCTAACCCTCGTATCGGTAGTGTTTTTTTATTACTGTCTATTTGAAAAAAAGTTAGTGCTTCATGCCTTTCGCGTTGGGGGTGGCATTAATTTTATATCGCGAGACACGTGTTAGTGTTGCAAGCGTTCCTCCGTTCAGCCCTCTCTCTTTCTACCCTAAGTTCATCTGTCTTTTCATTACGCAGTGTATAAAATGAAATTAATGCCAGGAATAATTTAGGTCATTAATCAGCTTGCGTATCTCAAGGTTTTCTAAGAAATGCAGTACACGTTTTATTGTTAGAAAGGCGTGTATGCTGCTATAGGCTTTACTATCAAATGTGAAAGCGTTACAATATGCAGACGAAGTAGAAAAAGGGGGATTTCGAGTACAGTCATTGTGACAGCACTGTTCTTTACCATTCTTCTTTCCCTTTTATTGAATTTATGTGTTAGGCTTTACATTTACTTTTTAATTTATATATGTGGATTTAGAATGTTTCACGACAATAAAGTGATGTTACTACTGGAGGACCAACGGGCTGATCACCCGTTTGCCAGTCACTTCGATTACGGAAACAACAGCAAATGGATTGATTTGCTATTGCCCTAAAGACGCCAATAGGTGTGATGGGAAACAATGGCAAAGAAAACCTATCTGCTGTTGCCCTAAGACGCCACTAGGCGTAATGGCCACTTACTGCTTTGACGGTCGGTGGCTAAGGACGGAAGAAGAAGAAGAAGACTACTGGAGGCTTAATATCCGGCCTTCTCAAATATCGGAGGCGGTAACTGGAAATGCGTAGGAAAAACTCCACTACCTTCTTCCACTAACTCTGCCCGCGTGGATACATGGACATGTAGACATTCCCTTAAATGAAGAGGCACATAAACTAGCAAAAAGAGGAGATTCAATGCCACAAACTGACCAGCCAGTCAAATCACTATAGCGAAACAAATAATTAAAAACAACTGTAGAGAGAACACATGGGCCATGTCTAAAACAAGAAGACGGCTCTTCTAGCACCCACCAGCACCGTCTAAGAAAGATGCTATAAATCATCTTGGACGTAAACATCAAGCAGACAGTTTCAGATTGCGAACGAAGCACTGCTTACTGAACTCTCATAGAAATAGAATTGACCCCCCCCCCCCCCCCCAAAAAAAAAATAGCCCAAGCTGTAGACACTGTCAACACCAATAAGAAAATGTGGAACATCACCTGGTGCTTTGCCCAACACTACAAGAGACGAGACAACATCTTCTACCAAAGAACCCAACCATTGAAAACATCCTATATAGCAGACCTGAACAACTAATCAGAACCGCACAGTTTCACATTATGGCATCAAGAACTAACTCTCAGTGATGGTGGATCCGAGACAAGACAAGTGCACGGGGTTACATTGATGGATATGGTTAAAGAGCTGCTTTTAATTTCTATGGCGGCAAAGCAAATTAAAATATTTCTGAGAGACAGAGAGTGAAAGATTGAGAGGAGAGAGAGACATATAGAAATAGGAGAGAGAGACAGAGAGAGGGAAGGTGAGAGAGAGGAAGCATTAATCAGATTAATGGCTCTGGTATTACGCAAAGCCGTGATAAGCTTTTCCACGAATTCACTAGAGATTTTTCAAACACATTTTCTCAGAAAACGTAACTCGCAGGTCCTTTAATGTCCCAAGTTTTTAGCTTCCTTGTCACTCGTTTCCGCCCCACGTCCTATTTTTATTTTTCAGACCCACAGCCTCTATCGTGGATTTTCCCTTGTACTCCTTATGGAAAGTGGGCCACCACCGTAATTAGCCCCCTTACAGGAGGTCTGCATCAAGTGTTAACATGCTCTTTCACCGGTGACTTGTTGTTGTTGTTTTGAAGAGGTGATGCGTGGAGAGCGGACACTTAACAGCTGACCGTTATTACCTCTTCTCGTTCCATCTTGGTCTACACTTCAGTAGAAGTTTGTTATACATGTCATGGTGACCGCAGACGCAGCAAACGAGATGAATGCAGTTAGCGACCCACAGCTTGACTGCTTGCGTCAGGGTCAGCGGTCCAGAGCTGACCAAGACCCTACTCCACCTCCAAGTGGTGGTCCTAGAAACAGGCTGCATCACTGCAGTGTGGCTGAGAGAGTAGTGATCGAAGAGTGAAGGCTAACCCGGTCCCAAAAATGCCATGCTGAAACCGGATGTGTCGGGCCGAAAGGCGCAAATATCGCAGCTTAGCTGTAAACGGCGACACAACGTAACAAACGTCCTTTTCAGGACGAACGCAGAAGAAGAAGATACACGTCATGGATACGAGCATGTGATACACACTATTAGCATCATCATTTCCGTAATTCCCCCCCCCCCTCTTCCTTCCCCAATAGAGCGTGAAGCCACTACACCAGATAGTTCCCATGCAGCCTGCACCAACTAACTCATGAGCTCGTGTAGTAGTAGTCTCTGTAGACATTTGTTTTACATGATAAGTTTGTCGATCTCATGCACACCATCATATTATGTGCCCTATACGACATGCCTGAGTGTGCAGTACACCTATCCTTTCTTTGTTTGGTTTTAAGGACTATCTTCATTGTACACGGACTACTCTATCAGTGCTCCGATCTCTTCCCTTAGATCACACAAGGAGGATCTCAGCTCAGTGCACGAACTCCGTAGCACCGGCGAGAATTCCAATTTCTGTATATAGGAATCACACATTCTGTAAGTATTTTAGTGATGGGTAGGTTTCTAATTTTTTTAATTTTGCCAGGGCAGCGGCCTTCTAGATAGGCCTACTCTTTACGATTTCCAACTGTCGTGTGATTTTTAACTTGCGCAACTTGCACATGGGACCTCCTATTTTTATGCTTTTATCCGAAAAAGGCTAGGCATCCGATCTCACTGCCCAGGAGACCAGGGGGGAGTATGACATCATTAGGACCACTGGTTTCTAAAAAAAAATTTCCATAAATTATATTCCCTCAACTGAGAATCGAATCCGGTGCCTCTAGAACTTGAGGAGGACGCCATACCTCTTAGCCACTCTGTGACGTAGAATGTAAATATTGATACAGTAATCTGACAACCTTTGCTTTCCCATTTAGTGTCTACCATTTGCTAAGCCAAACCACGCAATTTTCTGACTGCATTACTCATATCTAATCCACGGCCTTTTTTTCTTGACATGTAAACAAACAGACATTTACCAATTTCCGTGACCTGCCAGCATGATTTATTTACCTAGTTTCTCACGCGAGTTGATCTGCCAATCACCGGACATCGGACAGATCACACGCGGGATAAACACGTAACCCTTTGATCTTCAGATACAGGGGAACTCTGACGCCGTTTTTGCCTTTCATCTCGAGAACGCGAGCGATTTCGAAAGAAACTCCGTTAGCGGGGCGACGTCTTTTGATGTCGGGCAAAGCAGCGATTGACGAGAAAAAATGTGGCCGCCAGAGAACTCTTTATCTGGTCCACAGTTTTTCAATACTATGGTTCGCATGTCAATGCGAAATTAACACCATTAGGGATCTGAGAGCAAATTATCTGTATATATATACCGCGCTCTCTCAAATTCAGTTATCAGATGTCGCTCAGAAATTCTTGGATAATCTAAACACGACGGACTAGAACCATTCTTTGCTAAATGTGTTAAATTGTCCCGTGGGGATTTCATTTTCTGATTTGTGGTAATAGAAATTGTGCTTAAGTGTTAAAATGTGTTAGGTTTACCATTTTTATTCACTATAATTCCCTAGCGTTTAAAACTAGTGAAATAACCTAACGCATAGATATTTCTTGCCAGTCGTTCAGAGTAATGTAATTTCAAACACCCCATTTTTTCTTACATAAGATACGGCTTAGCTGACTGAGTTTATTAAGCGACGGATGAGTGACTGAATAGAATTCGCATTATATTTCATTGTGTGAAATTAAATAAGTGACTAGAGTTAATGTTATGTGACTAAACAATAGACGCCGACAAATAGCTAGTAGTGACAGGCGATTTTTGTTAAAGTGCGCGTATGGTTAAAGTAAATAATAATTGACTTGATGCCCTGTGCATTTTCTCGCGGGCAATAACGGGGGAGGGCACATACCCTTTTTCCCGACATGCCATAACGGAAAACTTACGGGTGGATAGGATAGTAGCAGTTTTTTAAATGTTCTTTTCTTCCTTATCTAGCACCTGATCAAAACCAGCGGCCAGCGGTTTAACATTACCAGTACCATTATTATTATTTTGGGTCTTCGATTTTTGTACCTGTTCGGTCCTCTTTCTTCATTCAGTGAAGGATTAATGGTGTCTTCTTTGTGGCTACCAGTCTCAAGTTCCTTCTTGAACCGGTTGGGCCCAAGAGACCAATAAACAGTAAGATTAATCGTAACTGGACGGTAGATTACCCAGAATTATTTATCCAATTTTTCCAGCCCACTGGACATACAAAAGAACATATTCCTGACGTTTGACAACCGTAGCAACGGAGTGATCCATAAAAACTAGGCTGTTTCAAAATTGGCACTCACCATAAGAGCCAGCCGATAGGATTTACCATCATTATCAGTTTTTACATATTGTAACATTTGTCTTAGCAACCAGATGCTTGACAATACAGGAATTACTTTCTCCTTTTGCAACTGTGAACGTCCCGAGAACGTCTTGCTTCAGTAACTATTTGTGGTGACACATCATTCATCCAGGAAAATTAAACCACCAAATTTGGCGTCCACATTGTAATTATTATTCGACATAAAGGCTGGACTGGGGCCATATATGGGCAACCCACCTGACAGTATATGTTCAGACTATTGTAATTTTTCAAGGGATACCAACACCCGATTAGGTAAGCAAGAATGTTTGTCGCCACATATGAAAGAGTGAGAAATAAAGAGAGTGAATATTTTCCTTTGTTACAATCATTGTACTAACTTCTTTTTTTTATTTTTCGCTAAACTGAGTACTTTACTGAGTAGAAATTTAGTGGGGAACTTGTTCATCATAGTCTATTCTGTAACGTAGTGCTTATCTTTAACCTTTGGGTTATTAACTTCTTTTGGGATCCTTTCTCAACAAGGGCAGGGCACTTATTCGGTTATTTTCATATATCTGTAAACTTGACTTATTTGATTTCTCTATATGTTTGATAATAAACAACAAAAAGAACTTACATGTGTGTGTTGGTCAGACCCATATCCAATTAACCATAGTTTTTCACGTTTTGTGTGTCTTGTTGTCACATAATTGTGTGTGGGTGTGTCTAGTTAAAATTATCTTAAGAGATAAGAGGTTGGAAGAGTGTATTACACTACAATATAGTCATATAGATAGGCTGGAATAGAGAAACTATTCAGTCCAGGGACAACTTTTTTCTCCTTTACTATTCACTCGTGAAATCTATTTCTACACCTTTAGTCTCACCTATTTACCACTATCACCTCTGCTCAGACGGGACCATAAATATCTTCTAACCTATCTAAAAGTATACGACACACTCAGACCCCTTTCATTTATTTGTCTCTTCAGAGACCCCCGGGAACTAATCGGGGGCCAGCCTTCATCAAGTCTCCTTTTATTCAGAAGAAAGAAACTTTGACATGCCAGCTTTAATTTATCTTAATAAAAAGATTAACATCAATATGGGAAATAAACGGCTGTTTCTTCTTCTTCATCGTTCAATATCAAATAACCACATCTATCTCTCATGTAAACCCTGAAGTCCGTCTCAGGCTTCTCTCGTCATCATACAGTTTCTCCATCAACTGAGTTGGAGATGGCCACGCTGCCCCCCTCGTGGAACTGACAGTTTTGGAGTATGTGTTCTACTGTTTGTTTGTCCTTCTACACATCCGTGTCCGATTTTCAATTTGTTGTACTAATGTTGTACTAATGTTGTACTAATGTTGTACTAATGGCACTTGAGTCGGCAATGGCCGGTTCGTAGCCTGAAAATTATCACTTGGTCTCTTTTTAGTATCGTATAGTATTGTTTTGATTCATGAAAACATTCTTTGTCATTGGAATTAAGAAAGAGAGTTCTTCATCGTTATATAGAACCAATCCTGACATATGGGAGTGAGTCATGGACAATTAGTAAACGAATGGGGAAGGCACTGGAGGCAACAGAGATGTGGTTTTACAGACGAATGTTAAAAATACCATGGACAGAGTAATGAGGATGTCCTGAAAGAGGCCAATGCGCAAAGGAAACTTATTTCACAAGTTAGAAAGAAGCAATCCACTTTTTTTTTGAGGTATGTTATGAGAAGAGGAAAGCAGGAATATATCGTAACAACAGGTAAGATTGAAAGAAAAAGAGATAGGGGAAGACAAAGAGAGCAAATACTGGACAGTTTGACATCGTGGCATGGAAAGAGGTTAACAACAGAATTGATAAATTGTACTGGAGACAGGAAGTTGTGTAGGTATGGTACTTGAAGAAGAAGATAGTATTGTACTGCTGTATCAGCGCCTGGGTGTTCCTTATGCCATTTTTCTCTAAAGTAACAACAGCTGATAAATAGTATGTTCTTACCAGCTCTTTGCTATCAGCGCCAAACATGGCCCTTGACCAAAGCACAGAAGAGGAAAATCACATCTTGTGAGATCAGATGTTTAAGAAAAGTCATTACTGTTTCTAGGAGAGACAGTATGAGAAATGATGACATCAACACATTTTTGAAACTACACCCTGCATCGGGAGCCGCGGTAGCGCTGTGGTTAGTGCACTGGCTTCTTAGCTCGGTGGTCCATGGTTCGATCCCCAGTTGAGGTGGGATTTTTTAGACCGCAAACGGCTCCGGGGTGGACCCAGCCTCATGAATTGGGTACCAAAGCAACTCTGGGAAGGTTAAGGCGGCCGGCGTGATGCTGACCACATCACCCCTACTGTGCCGATGGTCACGAAAATATGGGCCTAACACCATATTCCCAATATGCCTCAATGGGCGTGTAACGGGATCCTTGACCTTTTTACACCTTGCATCAAGTATATAATCACGTGGTTTAGTCATCTCGTGAGAATGGAGCCGGATAAATGACCACCTCGCGCCTGCAACAGTAGATCTGGTTTCAAGACACGGGGAAGAGCAAGAGACATATTGATAGACAACATTACATAAATTCTACGTCATCACGTGATAACACCAGCCAATGCGTCACACTAGGCTCAAGAACACAAACTTTATCGCTCAACTACACTTCAGGGCAACAGATGAATACAAACTTTATCGCTCAACTACACTTCAGGGCAACAGATGAAAACAAACTTTATCGCTCAACTACACTTCAGGGGAACATATGAATACAAACTTTATCGCTCAACTACACTTCAGGGGAACATATGAATACAAACTTTATCGCTCAACTACACTTTAGGGCAACAGATGAATGCAAAAGTATAGTAAAGGTAAGTAATATAATTTTTAACGGCACCAGGGTTCGCTACTAGTACAGGGAATAAATTTGATGGATATATTTTTCAGAACCAGTGAATCCTAATAATGTCATACAAACCCTGATCTCCCGGGAAGTGAGATCGGATGTCAAGCCTTCTCTCTCATCTCATAACCCTCCACTCCCAAAGGAGCATAGGCCTTCAACAAACACGTGCCAAGTCCTCCTGTCACGTGCCATCATCTCAAGTTCTTTCCACGTTCTCCTCATCATTTTCACCTCTGTTTCCAGCTCTCTTCTTCATGTGCTTCTTGGTCTACCTCTGCCTCTCTTGCCCTGGGGGTTCCAGAACAAGGACTGAAATTGTAATGCTATCAACAGGTTTCCTCAGTGTCCTTCTCGGACAAGGATAAAAAATAGGAAGTCCCGTGTGCATGTTGCGCACATTAAAAATCCCTCGGCAGTTGGAAATCGTAAAGAGTAGGCCATACGGTCGTTACCCTGGCAAAATGTAAAAAAAAAGGAAAACCTACCTTAGGGTTCCCATAATGTTTTGTTTAAAAACCGGGACATTTCCAAATTTTTACCTAAAAAACCCGGGACATTTTGTAAAAAAACGGGACATGTTAAAAATTAAGGTAAAGCACAAATAAATCTATTATATATTGCACTTAAAATAAGATACTGGTATAAAAATACACACATTAACTAACACAACTTCCACTTTAAAAAAGAATTCTAAATTACAAACATACTTAATTAGAAAAATCGCACCTTTAAAAAATACACAATAGTCAAATTTATATTTCAGATTCATCAGAATATTTATCAGATTTATGGGCCTGTTCAAGAAGTTGTTTTTCTTCTGATATTTGGACATAGAACTCAGCACAAGAGAAATCCTTAAAATGGGTCTTTATATGGTTAAAGCTTTCACTGTCTCAATTTTAAGTCTGTTTTTTTTTTCGTCTGTCCAAAGCGCATTTATTAATGAAAAAACACGTTCAACAGCTGCATTGGATCCTGGCAGTGCCAAACAAAAACTAACTAGGCATTTCAGGTTCTCAGCATTTATATCCTGCTTTGTAAAATGAGCGAACATCTCATACCATTTTTCACTGACACTTTGATCCTTCAGTTCACTCCACACATCAAATTTGCTTTCACAATATTTTTTCACACATGCAAACTCATCAAATAAGTCCTCTTCATTCACAGTAAAATTTGGTGACACTGTCTTCATGAATATGTAGCTTTCTTGGATGTTCTTCCAAGTCACCGACTCCTTTCCCTTCAAATTGATCCAATCCATAGACTGAAGAGGCGTAAGAAATGGTGTACACCACTCCTGAATATATTCAATGTTTGTGTCATAGAAATCTACTGCATAGCTTTGAAACTTTTCAACTGTTATGTGTCCTTCTTTTTCTAATTCTTGCAACTGATTTCTCACAGTAGTGGTAAGAAACTTTTCTGCCTTCCTGTAGTTTAATTTGTCCACCATTTTGTTTACTTCATCCTTCACTTCAATTACTGTTGTCTCTTGCTTTTCAACACATTTGATGGTATCAGAAAAGGTTTTTAACTGGCTGGCAAGGAAATGCAGGAGTGTAATTGAAAGTGGATTTTCAAAGAAATTTTTGGGACTGGTAGGACATTTGTGAATGGAAAGGAAATATGACTTCAATGCAGGGAAAATGTCAATAACTCTCTGGACTGCATGCAAGAGAGAGAGAGCCATCTTGTCTTACTGTTACCCAAAACAGTTTTATATTCTGTATTGGTGAATTCGCAAAATGATTTGAGTTCCTCAACTCGTACACAATAAATGTGGAAATGCTGGTAAATCTGGTTAATTATTAACTGAAGATCAATAGGTAAGCAAAGATTTTTTTTTCAGGAAGGACCCTTAAAAAGTGGGACATTTGGAATAAATTCGGGACACCGGGACATTTTATTAAAAAACGGGACTGTCCCGGGAAAAACGGGACGAATGGGAACCCTAACCTACCTGCCACCAAAATATTTATAGGATGTGTGATTCCTAGATACATACTTTGGGATTCTCGCCGGTGCTACAGAGTTCGTGCACTGTGCTAAGATCCTCCTTGTGTGATCTAAGGGAGGTGATCGTAGCACTGATGGAGTTGTCCTTGTGCAATGAAGATGGTCCATAAAACCAAAAAAAAAAAAATGGAGTGAACGCTCTTGTTTTTTAAAACAAAATTTAACAAAAGGAAACAAAACAAAAAAATAATGACAAAAATAGCCGTTTATTATTTAAGCATATATGACATGCATACAAAGCAATAAAGAAACATACATGTTGGTTCACACTTCTTGTGCCTTTTACAACTTGCAAAGAAATAAAAGACAACAGACATTTTAAAATCTACTTTGTTTGCTGTGATTGGTCCAAGGCAAATAATATCATCATAACTGTTATTACCCCTGCCACTACTCCTAATATACTGCTTCTGCTAATACTAAAACAACAACTACTACTACTATTACTGCAACTACTACTATTACTAATACTACTATTACCAATACTACTGCTATTACTACTAATACTACCAGGGCAGGCCTTTGGTCGATTTAACCCAATCGGGCCCCGTGATCACAGCCCCCCCATTCTGGATGTCAACACCAGCTTTATATGGTATTTATATGTAAAGTTCAAGTAATAGCTTATAATCCTCATACCTAATCTGGCCATATCAGGGGCCCCACAAAATGGTCAAAATTGGGCCCCTCATCGGCTGCCCTGAATACTACTACTACTAAAACACTAGTGATAACTACTACACGGCTATCAATTCTCCAACAATGAGTACAGCTAATTTGATAGAAGAGCTATAATTATTGTTCTAGTTATAACAGTTGAGCCCCAGTAACTCCCCGGGGGTCCATAAAGAGAGATAAAAAAGGGCACAGTGAACCCTCAGGCATGTCGTACAAGGCGACTATTTTTGGGAAGCTAATTATATAAAACTAATAGCCACAGAAACCACCACTACACGAGCATGTTAATGCTAAGTGCAGGCTTCCTGCAAGGGAATCAAAAGTAGTTGTAGCTCCTTGCTCTGTAAGGAGCTCAAAGGAAAATGATGATCATGATGAACAACTGAAGATGGTGAGGTTATGTCCTGGAAGGAAATTATCAATTCTATGAGTCACAGAAGTTAAACAATAGCTATGAAAATGACATGACTGAAAGACGCAATGAACTAGTCTATATATCTATACATATTAAGACATCTATATATATATATCTACTGTTCAAAAAAAGAAACGCATAGCTATCCGAGAGCGCGTTTTTATGAGTTTGTAAGTAAAATTTGGTGCTAGTGTATATAAAAACCAGCCTCAAATGTTCTTTACAGTGTCAAATGCACGTGTTGACCTGAATTGCGTTCGTTTTTGTAATCGTTACAACGCAGTGGTCAATAGTGTTTATGACGCAATTTTTGACCACAGCTCATGTTGCGCACACGTGAAAGCAACAAAATTTGGGGTGAACACTATTCACTGACTACGCAAATGAAACCCTATAAAAGGATAACGCAACACAAAAAAAATTCAGTTCATTTTCAAGCAAACATTTATGGCGTCTCTATCGATAAATTTAAGGAACATTGCTATTGGCCGACTGCATGCAGGCGAAAGTCAAAGTCAGGTTGCCAGGCATCCAAACGTGCATCAGAGTACCATCAGTCGACTTTGGCACCGGTTCCAAGCCAAAGGCTCAGTTGAAGACCGGCATCGCAGTGGACGACCCAGAGTGACAACAGCAGCGGAGGATCGCTTTATTCGGCTTCGTCACCTCAGAGACAGGTTTACAACAGCTTCTTCAACTGCCCAGTCATTGCCTGCAGGACGTCATGTGTCTGATCAAACTGTCCGGAATAGACTGCATGACGCTGGACTTTGGGCACAACGACCTCACCGAGGACCTGTCCTTACGCGCCGCCATCGCCAAAATCGACTTCTTTGGACCAACCAGCATCGTCCCTGGGCAGCTGACAATCAATGGAGACGTGTCTGGTTTAGTGACGAATCTTTCTTTTTGTTGCAGCGTCATGATAGACGGCGTAGGGTCTACCGTAGGCGAAATGAACGTTTTGCCCAAAATTGCGCTGATGAAGCTCCGCCGCACGGTGGTGGAGGTGCAATGGTATGGGGAATGATCAGTTACAACGGAAGAAGTCAATTGGTGCCAATTGAAGGAGGCTTGAATGCGCAACGATACGTCAATGAAATTCTTCGACCCCATGTCCTTCCACTTTTGGCTGCCCAAAGGTCTGTGTTTCAACAGGACAACGCCAGACCCCATTGTGCACGGTTGACCACGCAGTTCCTGACTGCCAACAACATTCTCACCCTTCCCTGGCCATCCCTGTCTCCAGACATGAGTCCGATTGAGCACCTGTGGGATGAGCTGCATAGACGTGTTTGTCGCCGAGACGTTGCTCCAGCCAATCGTCGTGATCTGTTCCAGGCACTCCAGGAAGAGTGGGCAGGCATCCCACAGGCCCACATCAGACGTCTGATCGCATCCATGCCCAATAGATGCCAGTCGCTGATCGATGCAAGAGGAGGCCACACACCATACTAACGGGAAAGCCCGTACGCCAAAAAACTCTCGTGACCCAGATGCAAAACAACTGTCAATTTATTGGTTGAACCCTAAGGTATTCTTGTGTGCAATTTGAACAGTTAACTCATTAAATTAAAAAAGTTATTGAATGTCAAAATTATGGCTATGTGTGTGCCTTCAGTAGCTATGCGTTTCTTTTTTTGAACAGTACGGTATATATTAATCAGTCACAGGGCACTTCTGAGATTCGAACCCGTATCGTGAAGGTAACAGAGTCCTCTCGCTTCAAAAGGAGGTGCTAGGTAAATCGATCAACTGAACCCATAATTCTTAGCACCTCTCTTGTTTTATTTATTTATTTTTTAACGAGTCTTGCCAAGGTGAGCTCCGTTTAACCTAGACACAAGGTCCGGCGGTTAGATTAGGGCGCCTGTCCAAATATAACAGACCTCTTGGTCTGGTATAAATCCCGTCTCTGTTTCTGCAGTGAGACGATTTTATATCAGAACCACGGCCTCATATATAAAAAGGTCGTACCTTGACGGAATGGGTTTACATCTTCTAGTCCTCATAAGTCCAGGTAGCTACCTGGATGACCTATAAGAGTAGCGCTCCACAAGCTATGTCAACGATCAAAAGGGTTGTGATACAGTGGATCCCATCTCATTGTATGATACAAGCATAACTTTCGAAGAGGCAAAGAGTTTTATCAGAACCAGATATCGTGGTGGGTTTTGATGTTATGAAATGTTGTTGATATGTTTCCTTATTGTACTGAATGAGGCCAGCTGTGAAGGTCCCTTATTCTAACAAATTTAGGGTTGAGTTATCAGGATACCTTTCTGCTACCACCTTATGGCCTCAAGCAGGCTTATTCTTGACTAGTATGAATGATAGCTACGTCTAATGTCTAGGGATATGCAAGTGTGGTGGGATGGTACTTTAACAATAATACACCTCTACACAAACAAGTATTAAGGTCTATGATTAAGGAAATAACACCTCAGATAAATTTGTACAATTAATAATTTTCTGTATGATTTATTTGGTCCTGAACCTAGTATTCTTCTGGTCAGGACGTTTAAAAATGAAAAGAATTCAAGATATATAAACAAATGTAAATTTAGACCCACAGGGACAAGTGTCCAAACAAATACAGTTAAATTATACTAATGGTGTTACTAAAATCTGTCTATTACTGGTTTCTAACACTGGATGGCTGTTTGGGATTCTTTATTCACTCCCAGTCTCTTTAAAATACACTGTCTCTGTTAATTTCACTAGGGAAATGTTTTATTTCTTGAATACAGGGGTATGCTGCTCTTATAGCCGATGTACTGTTAGGGTACCAGATATTTCACTTATCTGGCCCACTGGAACTGTCTGAATTCTTTCTGCCGAATGACCACTGCTCCAAAACTAATAGGGGGGAAACTGGCGACCCCTATCACTACTGGACTCCAAAACTCCTCAACAGCTTTCACATAGAACTCTGGCTCCGGACTAGTGCCAGATAAGACCCTGTAATAATGAAACAATGTCTCCTGGGTGATATCTTATTTAGACTGTGTTTTATATACAAAAGAGCATACATAAGAAATAAAGAGCTGGGTCATATCCAATGGACCAATCCAGCACATCCATTCCACAGTGTACCAGTGTTGTTCACATGTCTCTCCTAAAAAGGCGGCACTGCATCTGCAATAATATTATTAATCTTTCTTTTCTACCATACAATGGGATAGGTGAGCTGTGTCCCTCTGGTCACCTAAGAAAACATTTTATTTCACAAAACATGTGCATTTACAAAACTGGCAATGTGTTTTATCTTAATTCTCCTTCAGGCCCTGCACAAATCAGTTGGGACCTGATTACTCACAGTCGTGATGGCAGCATCTCTCACTCACATTTTTAAACACAAGATATATGAATAATGTCGGTCTTACCAGAATTTAATGAAAAAAAAACACAGGTACGTTGAATAGCAGATTCCAGATATACTTCTGGCTGGACTGTGATGCCTATACTTTCATATATATTTGCTTTATTAAGGCTAATCACTTTTCACAAAATTCACAACGTCCTGCTCTCGGGACTATCTTCTACAAATGGCGTCAAGCCGTTGAATTTTCTTAATAATATGAAAGGCTTTGGCCAATAAACGAACGACAATTTTGAAATTTGAAATTAAAAGCAAAAACAGACTTGATTTTTGGACACTACCAAGTTTTTTTTTCTCTCTCCTTCTTAGATTTCTACTGCTAAATATATTTTGTGTTAAACCATCCCATAATTTTTCTCTTTTTCCCCTCCTTGTCTCCCCCTTCATACAACAGACTACTTGTACCCTTTCTTGCCTTTTTTTTCAAGGACGCGTCAAAAAAGTCACCGTTAGTGCAAGTCCAAACGAGCATGTGTTGGTCTGTCTGTACAAACAAATACAGTCTTTTGTCCATAACTTTATTTCTATCTGTCGGATTTTTGATTCGAAAGCATATTATTTATCAGGACAAGACCAGCTCTTAGACTAGCCAACTTTTATGATCATAAACTTAGTAATAAAGAATTCAATATATTTTCCATTTTGGTGTTCGTTGTTTTCTAAGTTTCCACTACTTGAATGTTATAACAATCGCCTCCGATCTTCCTTTTTCCCGATAGGAAGTAATTATGCGTGTGTGTATATATATATTTTTCCACAGTGTCTGTGGTTAGAAATGTATTGGGCTAGCGGGGTATTTTTTAAATTTTCAAACTTGCGACATCGTTTTCGACACAAGCTAACGGTATCGTCTCGCACTGTTGGCCCGAGTAGCTAAATCAAGCTTCTAACACTTGACAAGCCGGCAGCAGGTGTCCGCTCTCTCAATCTTATGCGTTCGTGTGTTTTATTCTTTCTATCTTTCCTGGATCCCTACGCTAGTAGAATTTTCAAATTTTTATCATTAACCCTTGACGGGCGCGTTTTAAAGGCCAATACTACCAACGCGGCGATAAGATTTCTCACTATGTTCTGTTCTGCTTAAATCAATGCGTTTACTGGCGCGGGGAAGAAGACGCGTTACACTTTACTAATTATGACGTTATTACATATAATTTATGATTTTATTGCTGTATCACTGTACGTTACCACACCAGATACAGAAACAAATTGGATGCAGAGCACAAAGGCACACAAAAATGATGCATTTTACCAGCTCAGCAGAATAGAACAAGTGATAATCTTCAGACTCTGCACGGGCCACAACAGATTGGGATATCAGCTATTCAACAAGCTAATGATAGGAACTACCGAAAAGTGTATCTGTGGCACTGACAAAATGACTGTTAAACATCTGCTTCAAAGATGTCCAACATATGAGGAACAAAGAAAGCACAAATGGCCGTCAACAGTACCATAGTCGGAAAAACTATATGGAGATGCAAATACTAGAAACTGACTACAGCTTTCTTTGAAAATATTCAAGTAGACGTCTGATAGTGTACGAAGAAGAAGAAGAAATTAATTCTTTTTCTGTGGTCTGGTGCCAGTGCGCCTAAATTCAGAAGGCCAAATACTATACGCTTGCATAAGCCTGGATCTGTTGCATCATTATGTAAGCAACAAATGAGGGGCGTCAGACAAAGAAAAATAGCTCAAAATTCAATGTCGGACGTACCTTGAGCATTACATACTAATATAATCAATTATTATTTTTAATAATTATGTCAGCAAAAGAAATGCAAAACACTGCGTTACGTAATTTGTGAACGGCCCCTAAGTCAAGCATTCAATTTCCTTAGGGCTACTTCATTTAGTATACGAACGCTCCATTGGGTCTTCTTTCGATATCTTAATGATACTGCGGTTAATTATGTGGATGTTTGTAATAATACTAGTTTGCCATACGCTACTTAGTTCATTGCTGTAGATTGAGTAGTACTGAAGCAGGTGTTCAACTTTCATCGGGCTGGTGCCGCACGTGCAGAGATCTCTTGCACCAATTTTGTGCTTATGGTATAGATGGTATCTCAATCTGTTGTGTCCAGTGCGTAGCCGAAAAATGGTAACCTGTTTTCTCCTAGATTAGCTGATGATATGCATCACTTTTTAAATGGCCTGGGTGCTCTCTTTCCCATTTGGACTTGAATGTAGCTTTTATAGTTTTTGCCATTTCGTAAGTTGTCTCTATATCACTTTGTTGTAAGGCTCCTCCTTCCTTAGCAAGTTTGTCTGCCTTCTCATTTCCTGGTATGTTGTAAGGGGTGGTATCCATAGGATTAAGCACTTGTTGAAGCATTTGGCCAGCCTTTCAAGAGAGTTTATCAGATCTTGCAATCCTTTAGCCTAGATGGCAGGGAGGATAGTGTGATTCCCTTGCATAGCTAGGCGGGGTTGTCGCACGGAAGGTCTTGGGTTCGAGTCCTAGGTAAGCCACTCACGTCTGTTGTTTTTCTGTTGTCTAGTGTTCTACTTCTTTATTTCTTACGAGTGCCTGAAAACATACCTTTATGTTTGTCTAATATTTATTTACTGTTTACAGGCCTCGGGTTTTCCTTCCTTATGTGTTATAAATGTTTATTCAATCCTTTAGCATGGTGGCTCTTCAGGGCTGTTATTACTCATAGGGCATCTGTACAGATTACTATTTGTTTTTCTGTATGTGCTTTGCCTTCAATAAGGGTATCCGCTGCCTGATTCAGGACTTCTGTTTCAGCATTGAAGTTATTAAATGGACAGTTCGAAAAGAGTAATTTTGTGTGTGTGTGCACATTCTTGGTAGTCAAAGAATATATTTCCCTGTATATCAGCGTGTTGTTCATTTCTTTTAGTCTTTCATCAAATCAAGAGGACAGTATATTTCATTGTGCCTGATGTTTTGTTAAATCACACAATGGACGATGTCCACTTCTCGGAGCTGATTCTCCACATTGCTGAATCAGATGTTTAATCTGAAGATGTTTCTGAAGAACAAATGTCAATAGCTAGTCATTAAAGAATTCCTATTTTGTAGTACACAAGCATCTGACCAAAGAGTCATCTCTGTGAGTTCATGATGATCTCTAATAACTTTCTCAAATAATTGTACTAGGGCTGTGACCATATTCTCAGATCTCCCACCTGCTACTTCATGCCACAGAATAATGTCAGACTTCTTTGTCAATGACAAAGTGACAGTCAGGTTGAATGCCACAGCTTGTGTTTTTTACGGAAAATGGAAACACCACATTTCGGGAATTTTCTAAGTCAAAACACAGCACTGGCTTGCTTATGTTATATCTGTCCTTTTCTGTCGCAGCATCAGCTTTTTTCAGCATTGCTTCTAACTATTTATAATTCTTCTTTATCTACGGACATACCTTTGCAAGCTCACACCTATCACATCTGTCTGTCTTTGATGATAGAAAACTAATGTTGAATTCTGTAATAAATATTTCACCATGTTTATGTTTTTTGACATGCTGGATGCCTATTTTCTCACAGTGGGTAACATAAAATCCATATATCTCGCTGAGCGTAATCCTTTTTTAAGGTACTTTTTTAGAGGTAGATCTACAGTAATGTGACGGTATTCTAGGAAAAGAGTTGGTGTGTTTTCGTCCTTCTTGGAGGGTGACCTCACTAATTTTGTTTTCATTGTTTCCTCTCACAAATGGCTTTGGTATGCCTGTTTTAAGACATCTTAACTTCGTATAGAAGTAGTTGAGTCGCATCTGTGAGATACCAAGGGTGTTCAAGCAGAATATTTAGCAAACTCTGACCCTTATTGCAGTGCAGCCTCCTCTCATGTCCTTTCTCCTCTAGTGGAGCATGCTGCCATCACTTCAGCTTGTCGCCTTGCATTAAACCTGCACCAGATAGCTTTAAAACGGCGGCGGCAGCAAACTTGTTTCTTTGCGTCTCCATATGGATTCACAACATCACGTGATGACCACGACTAGTTTGAATAATTAAGATGGGTTAACATTTAGCTTTAATTTTATAATTACTTTTGCATCCGCGACTTTCCATGTTTTGAAAGTCAAAGGCGCCATTTTTGAATTTGGAATTTTCGTTACTTACAAAACTACTAAATATTATACTTTATATTTAAAGTTAAATAAGAAAAATTATTCTAAAGACATGACGGCTCTTACGAGATTGAAAACAGGTAGTATCTCCAGAAAATCATGGGCTGAAATAGTACAAAATGATGATCAAGGGAAAATCAGGAATACAAATAGAGAAAAGGAAGCTTCAATGGAAACAATTAAGAAAAAGGAAGATGTCAGAGTAAAATGATAGAGAAAACCAATAATCTGAACAGTGATTCAAAGAATAAGGATGTTGAGAACCATATGAAAGACCAACAAATCAATAGGCCTACTCATAAAGTTGAACAAAACCTCCCAAGGTTAAGGATTTTTCAAATCAGTGGCAAAGTGGTAAGTATTAGAGCACTACCAGACAGTAAGATCATCAATGTACTAGAGCCAGTTATAGATAAAGGGTCAATAACACACATAAAAAGAACAAATTATGGCATAATACTCACAATGAACATGACTGAAAAATCAAAAGCTTTAATAAAACAAATTGAAGTAAGTCCTGTTCAAGTGGAATTGGCACACAGCATTAAAGCTAGGCTAGAATTAGTCAAAGAAACCAGGACATGTGTAATTAAAGGAATACCTGTAACAGTTCCAGAGGAAGAAATAAGAACTAGACTACAAACAGAAAATCCAAAATATAGGATTCTTAAACTGGAAAGGATATCACGGTGATTAGGAACTTCAAATGTAATAAGAGTTAATTAGAAGGACGAAAAATCCCATCACATTTCTTCAGTGGCAGTACTAAAATCAAAACAGAAGCTTACATACCACCAGTCATTCAATGCTCAAACTGCCAGAAATTTGGCCACACCAAAAGAACATGTAGAAGTAAGCCTAAATGTCGATATTGTGCAGGGGACCACACCTATGATCACTGCAAATTAGTAGAAGATGATAAAGATTACAGTACAACAAATATAAACAGAAAATGTGCAAATTGTCTAGGAAACCACAGTGCACGTTTCCTAGGATGTCCACATTACCAACAAACAAAACTAGCTCTAATAAAATCAGTCAGTACTAACACACCATGTAAAGTAGCTCTACAACAACATCAATCATCAGTCGTGTTGCGAAATCTGTGAGATAATCGCTTATTTCAGTAAGATTTTAGTCCTATGATAATAAATACACCAGCCCTCAGGTGTCTGACTATTTTCATCTTCAACGCCATTAGAGCGCTGCCTTTTGTGCAGTGGGAATGCTAAGAAAATGACCCGCCGTAAAATCTAACACGATTTTAGTTTCGGTTTAGAAACGTACAATAAACATTTTAACATCTCGCCGATCTGCTGCACGAAACGGTGGGAAAAGTTTGAATTAACGTAATATGTTAACTTTAACACTAAAATTTGTAATAATTCGGACATTTCCCAGTAGTAAGAACGAGACGATTGTAATAATTAACGCCAACACTACCAAAGTTTTGAAAAAACCCTCTTCGCTCTGCAGGCGGTCTCTTTAATATATACACGCTGTGGGCAAAGCCAGCAGAGACAAACACACAGACAGTTTTCCATTCCCTCCTAGCGGTAATATTCTGACGTCACTCAAACTAGTTGGTTATTTGAATAATAGAGACAGGGGGGAAAGATGGCCGACTTGTGTAAAAGTTATATTTGACGATTGACAGTGACAAAACTGAAAATCTGAACCATAATGAAACTGACCATAAAAATCATATGGTAGAATAGCTTAGTGTCCCCTGAGCAAAAATATGTTTTAAAAAATATGGTAGTCCAAGTATTAGCCAAGTTATTGCGAAAATACTATATGTCTAAGAACGCTTGGACTGTTGTTCTTGCTCGTTACACATAACGTTATTGGGGACGCTAGTTTAAAAAAAAGAGGCATTGGAGTAATTCAAATCCTATTGGTTGGTATAAGAGTATAGGAGTAAAGGGGGGGATAGGAAAATGTTAACTAAAACTAAACATCTTTTTTCTATTGGCATAACTAACGCAGACTGACCAATGGACTAAGAGGCACATAGTTTGTTTGGAGTTTTGGTTTTGTTTTTTCAAACTAAATTCAAAAAGATGTAGTAGTGCCTGCTTTCATTGGTCGGCTCTAATAGATATTGGCAAGAGGCATAGTGGTCTCGTGGCCATTTGACTAGAACATTTTATACAAACAACTACGTTGAGAGCAGATGTGATAAATTGTAAAATTAACTACTAAATTCACAATCTGGACGAGGCAGAGCAAAACTGAGGCCATATTCTTTGCCAGTCAACGTTATTTGTGACATATTTCTTTGAACTAGTGGTAAGAATGCTTTATGTATTTACATGCTTGATTGAAACTGCACAGGTTAGATACTGCTATGGGGAAAAGTGAAGGACATGCCGGGAGCAAACATTATTGAGTCCTCACATTGAACTGTATTTGACTGTTGCATATTATTATGATTTTGTATTAACTATTTTGTATTGGAAGATGTTAGGAAGCCTCAGTGTTCCATGAACACTCTTTAACATGCCTAGAGCGTTTATAATTTAGAAAAGAAAAATCATATAAAAGGAGATGTGGTTACTCCACGTTATTGTATTGAAGCAAACTAGGTAAAAGTACAGTGGCGTATCTGCCATAGGGACCTGAGGTGTGGTCACAGAAAGGTGTGAGTCATATAATTAGGGGCTGATGCACATGAATGCACACGAGGCTGACCCCATACCTTCATGTATACATAGGGATAAGAAGTTGTGATCAGATATGAAAAGGCCAGGGTGTCTTTTTATTGCAGAGTTTTTATTTCCTGTTACCATCCGGTGACAGGAAACCTGATGAGTGAGTGAAAAGATAAAAGTCTCCATTTTAAAGTTGCTGTCAGCTGATAGACTGAAGGAGCTTGTGTGTGGGTGCTGATCTATTATATCTGCAACGACATCCTGACTTATTATCGTCATACCAAGAATCCCAGGTGACACGTTAACAGCTGGGACATCTGACACTTCAGCATAATAAACTGGTTCTTATAAAAATAAAACTGAATTATATGGGGAATGATGAAAACAACAGCTCCTCATAACCAATGACTATCACTAGCAGTTATTAAAGTTTTAGTCTGTGAATACACCTACAGGAACTCTATATAATAACATTGCATTCATAGGAACAAGAGTCCATATTGTTTTAGTTAAAGCATTATATGTAAATATATTTCCTCATTTTCAAAGACCTTTCCAAAAGAGATGGCGGGACAGGCAGATTAAATTGTACAAAGAAAAAACATTCCAATTTTAAAAGAAAACTTTAACCACAGTCTTATTTATTTTCTTATAGTGAGTTAAAGTGTATTGTGTTGATGTACCATCATCTTCATTTACCCCTTCATTACACCAGCCACTAGAATCAAAATACGGACTGTGTGAGATCTAGGGAGGTAGCGTTAGGTTCCCTGATATATATATATATATATATATATATATATATATATATCTATCTATATATATCTATATATATACATATATATATATATATATATATATATATATATATATATTATCATCATCATCATCATCATCATTTTTTAGAGTCAGGGACCTACATGTGCTTGACCTCACACAGTTTACACAGACACAACTATCTTTCTTGTTAGGAATAACATCTTAACCTCCCCAGCAAAAATTACATTTGCTACATAAATTGGTAGGCTTGTCCGGGATTTGAACTTCTAGTACTACATATATTAGGGTCCTGGTCTGGGTTTTAGCTATAACACCATTTTTATTTACCCAGGGAATCCCCATTATTAATATTGCCCACGATTTGGGAATTGATGAAGTGTCAGAGCCTGGAATAATTAATTAAGTTGTACTTGTTTTAGAAATTGAGTTAGAACATTTTAGTATTTATCAGATGGCGGATTTGGCCAAGTTTCGCTCTGCTGCTGTGCAGACTGCGAGAGAGATGAACATGGAGGGTCAAGTTTTAATTGACTATGTCACCTCAGAATGTGATAAGTTTATTGCTAGGGAAGAACATAGGTTAGCTGAAGAGAGGAGAATGCAGTTAGAAGATGCTAGGGAGATGAAGAAATTAGAGCTAGATAGAGAGGCAGAACTAAACCGTTTGCAAATTGAGGCTGAGAAGGAGGCTAGGGCTTTAGAGGCTGAAGAAAAACGACTGCAAAGGGAAGCAGAAGCAGAAGATAAAAGGTTGCAGAGGGAGCATGAGTTGCGATTAAGGGAGTTGGAGTTGCAAGGCCATGCTCCTGAAAATGGTCACAGCCCCTCTACCTCTGATACGACTGCTAGTCAGGGAGCCTCCAACTCAGCTATGGGGTTTCACTTAGATTATTTTGTTGAGAGAGATGATGACATTGAATCATATTTAAGTAGGTATGAGGTTATTAGCTACAATTTATGGGCTAGAAAAAGAAAGATGGAGCTTTAAGTTATCCCAAGGTCTTCGGGGAACAGCTTATGAAGTTTTTTCTAAAATGAGCAGGGAGGACCAAGACAATTATGACATGTTAAAGCAAGCTCTTTTGTTAAGATACGAAAAGAATGGTGAATTTTACAGGAAAAAGTTTAGAAATGCCAAGCTACTGTCAGGTGAGACTTATCACCAGTTATCTGCACGGTTAGAGACTTACTTGGAGAAATGGACTGCTCTGGGGAAAACCCAAGATCTTCAAGAAATGATCCTTATTGAGCAATTGAGAGAGTCCATGGCTCCAGACTTGAGAAAGTTTCTCATGGAACAGGGTGCAGAGAGGCTGGGTGAGTTACTTAATGTCGCTGAGAGGTATCAGGCAGCCCAGGCAGAGGTAGCTGGCGCCAAAAAGAAGCATATAGATAATTATAGGGCTCCACAAAACTCAAATAGATTTGATAATAAAGATCAGGGAAACAAGTTTAAGCAAAATTTTGATAGGCCACGCAATGATAATAAACATAAAAACTCACAGTTCAATGACAGGAAATATGAGGAAAGAAAACCCCTTTATCAAAATAGATACTATTGTAAATGGTGTAAGAGAGAGGGTCATGACACCAAATTTTGTACAAGGAAACCTTCTGGATGTGCTGCGATGAAGTTGGGGAAAAAGGAAGAAAAGGTAAAACCTACTGGACAGCAGGAACCTTATCATCCCCCAGTATGTGAGGACGTGGTATGTAATGGAGTCACAATTAGGTGCCTTTACGATACCGGTTTGGATTTCGATTCCGTTGTGAGTGCGCACTTGGTGAATCAGGATCAGTATACCACAGAAACAGTGGAGATTCAAGGGGCGAACAAGGACCTACCACTCATGACACTTCCCATTGCAAGGATAACAGTGAAAAATCGCTATGTGGAAGGAATAATCAGAGCAGCAGTGATAGACGCACCCATTTACCCTCTGATATTGGGATGTCGTTATGTCTTCTTGGGGAATCCCAAGAGACCTGTGGTCCTGGCAGCAGTCCAGACCCGTTCACAATCCAGAAAGGAAGAAGATGAGCCGATAAATACTCATCCAGAGGAGATGAGGAAGGCACAGGCTGAAGATAGGACACTCAAGCCTTGCTTTAAGAAATTACCTAAATGCCACACACCTCCAAGCAAAGGAGAATTTTACATGAAGAATAAATTGTTATATAGGAAGGCCGGAACTGGTTCAAATGGTCACGGACAACTGGTACTTCCCAAGATGTTTAGGGCAGACGTAATACGGAGTTTACATGTTGGGAAAGATGGTGACCATGAGAAAATAGGTACCATCTGCCAAAACATTTCTAAATATTATTATTGGCCAGATGTAAAGATAGTTATTGAGAATTTTGTGGAGAACTGCGGCCAATTTCACGAGGGAACACCCACACGTGGGAAAACTGTTCAGGACCTAGACACGCCACGGGGCAAACAAAGGCCTGGAAATAAAAATAATTGTAATAAAGTAGACAACGTGGAATGGGAACCCCCTTTTCACACACAGTCTTCACTTGAATGTATTAAAATGGCAACTCTGTGTCGAGAACAAAAAGTGGTTTTACCCCAGAATAAGCCGACAATCCCTCGGTCGGAATTATGTGAACTGGGTGAAGGTACAAGAGAGAGAGGATCTCTCACAAGGAATTTAAAGTGGGGAGAAAACCCCAGGAAACGAATTGGTAGTGGTAGATTCTTGTGTGATGACAAAAGGAAGAAACGTCCTCAACACAAGGCTTCCAGTATTATGAAAAATATGTCAGAAAAATTAAAAGTCCATATGTAACCTTGTTAAGGACGTGGACAGATGAGAAGGCAGAAGAGACTGTTACCTCATCATACCAATATGTGAACGAACTGACCACTCGTTTAAAAACTAGTTGGAAACTGGCCAATGAAAATTTGAGACAAGCCAGGAAAAAGCATGCTTCTTATAACAAAAAAGCGAAGGATAGGGAGCTTGCTGTAGGGGAGAAGGTGCTTCTTCTATTACCAGGCAGCAACAATAAACTTCAGATCGGATGGCAAGGTCCATATACAGTTTTGGAAAAGGTATCCAGAACAAATTATAAGATAGACAAGAAGGGAAAGGAAAAAGTCTATCATGTGAACCTTTTGAAGAAATATCTGGACAGACAAATCCAGGAAGGAACACACTTAATGGCCTTGTCAATTGCAACCGAAATGAAAAATGAACCTCTCACCTCATTTGAATATCCACTGAAGCCCAGTGAAACGTTTGAACAGGTGAAGATCAGTAATCACCTGACAAAAGGACAGAGGGAGAGGATTCAAAAGGTCCTGGAGAAACATACAGACGTGTTAACGGATAAGCCGGGGCACACAAATTTGTTGGAATATGATATGAAACTACTAGACCCAACACCCATCTGTATGAGGCCTTATTCTATTCCGTTCGCTAAGGAAAAAGCTTTGAAAGAGGAGATAGATTATTTGTTACAAGAAGGGATTATTTCTCACAGTGAGTCTCCTTATAGTTCCTGTGTGGTTTTGTTGCGGAAACCATCGGGAGAACATAGACTGTGCATAGATTACAGGAAACTGAATGCTGTCACAGAAGATCAGGTGGATCCATTACCTGATACTACTCAACTTTTTGCCAGGCTGAACAAGGCAAAATATTTTTCCAAGGTGGATCTTAGCAAAGGCTATTATCAAATTCCAGTAAAGCCTGAGGTTCGACCTTACTTAGCATTTAGCACCTCGGAAGGTCATTATGAGTTCAACATGCTACCGTTTGGGTTGAAAAATGCCCCGAGTGTGTTTTCTAGGATGATGCGAAAATTGTTGGATCCCCTGAAAAATCCATGTATCTCGAATTTCATGGATGATATCCTCATTGCTACTGAAACTTTTGAGGAACATGTTAACTCTTTGAATATGCTGTTTGATAGACTCAGAGAGGCTAACTTGACTGCTAGACCAACAAAATGTTGTATTGGGTGTAAAGAGTTGGAATTCTTGGGACATACCGTACATCAGGGTAGCATGACCCCTGACCCCAAGAATCTGGAGAAACTGAAAAGAGCACCTAGGCCACAAACAAAGAAAGATGTGCGATCTTTTGTGTCGTTGTGTGGTTTCTACCAAAAGTACATTAAACATTTTAACTCTATATGTGCTCCTCTGACGGATTTAACTCGAAAGGGACAACCTGATACAATAAATTGGTCCGCACAGTGTGAATTGGCTTACCAGGAGTTAAAAGAAAAACTCACAAGCAGGCCAGTATTGCAATTGCCTGACTTGAATCAAGAATTTGTCGTGAGAAGTGACGCAAGCAATGTGGGCCTGGGCGCTACATTGTTGCAAAGGTCCTCCTCACAAGATGGGGAATTGAACCCAGTCGCTTATGCAAGCCGCAAGTTGAACAAGGCGGAAAAAAATTATTCAACAAGTGAGAAAGAATGTTTGGCGTTAATATGGGCTATAAAAAATTCCAGATTTATTTATATGGCAGGACATTTGTGGTCCAAACAGATCATTCACCTCTCGTATTCCTATCACAAGCCAAGCATGAAAATGCCAGATTATTAAGATGGTCATTATTATTACAGCCATATTCATTTCTGATTGAATATATTCCCGGCCCTCAGAACGTCGGTGCAGATTTTTTGAGTAGACATCCGTGTGATGAAAGTCAGAAAGAAATGTAGGACTTCATTTGCGCTAAGTTATCTCACAGATTGTAACCTGCAATGGATGCATGTTTTAGGAAGGGAGGTGTGTAGCGAAATCTGTGAGATAATCGCTTATTTCAGTAAGATTTTAGTCCTATGATAATAAATACACCAGCCCTCAGGTGTCTGACTATTTTCATCTTCAACGCCAGTAGAGCGCTGCCTTTTGTGCAGTGGAAATGCTTAAAAAATGACCCGCCGTAAAAATCTAACACGCTTTTAGTTTCGGTTTAGAAACGTACAATAAACATTTTAACATCTCGCCGATCTGCTGCACGAAACGGTGGGAAAAGTTTGAATTAACGTAATATGTTAACTTTAACACTAAAATTTGTAATAATTCGGACATTTCCCAGTAGTAAGAACGAGACGATTGTAATAATTAACGCAAACACTACCAAAAATTTGAAAAACCCCTCTTCGCTCTGCAAGCGGTCTCTTTAATATATACACGCTGTGGGCAAAGCCAGCAGAGACAAACACACAGACAGTTTTCCATTCCCTCCTAGCGGTAATATTCTGACGTCACTCAAACTAGTTGGTTATTTGAATAATAGAGACAGGGGGGAAAGATGGCCGACTTGTGTAAAAGTTATATTTGACGATTGACAGTGACAAAACTGAAAATCTGAACCATAATGAAACTGACCATAAAAATCATATAGTAGAATAGCTTAGTGTCCCCTGAGCAAAAATATGTTTTAAAAAATATGGTAGTCCAAGTATTAGCCAAGTTATTGAGAAAATACTATATGTCTAAGAACGCTTGGACGGACAGACTGTTGTTCTTGCTCGTTACACATAACGTTATTGGGGACGCTAGTTTAAAAAAAAGAGGCATTGGAGTAATTCAAATCCTATTGGTTGGTATAAGAGTATAGGAGTAAAGGGGGGGGGGGGGGAGGAAAATGTTAACTAAAACTAAACATCTTTTTTCTATTGGCATAACTAACGCAGACTGACCAATGGACTAAGAGGCACATAGTTTGTTTGGAGTTTTGGTTTTGTTTTTTTCAAACTAAATTCAAAAAGATGTAGTAGTGCCTGCTTTCATTGGTCGGCTCTAATAGATATTGGCAAGAGGCATAGTGGTCTCGTGGCCATTTGACTAGAAAATTTTATACAAACAACTACGTTGAGAGCAGATGTGATAAATTGTAAAATTAACTACTAAATTCACAATCTGGACGAGGCAGAGCAAAACTGAGGCCATATTCTTTGCCAGTCAACGTTATTTGTGACATATTTCTTTGAACTAGTGGTAAGAATGCTTTATGTATTTACATGCTTGATTAAAACTGCACAGTTAGATACTGCTATGGGGAAAAGTGAAGGACATGCCGGGAGCAAACATTATTGAGTCCTCACATTGAACTGTATTTGACTGTTGCATATTATTATGATTTTGTATTAACTATTTTGTATTGGAAGATGTTAGGAAGCCTCAGTGTTCCATGAACACTCTTTAACATGCCTAGAGCGTTTATAATTTAGAAAAGAAAAATCATATAAAAGGAGATGTGGTTACTCCACGTTATTGTATTGAAGCAAACTAGGTAAAAGTACAGTGGCGTATCTGCCATAGGGACCTGAGGTGTGGTCACAGAAAGGTGTGAGTCATATAATTAGGGGCTGATGCACATGAATGCACACGAGGCTGACCCCATACCTTCATGTATACATAGGGATAAGAAGTTGTGATAAGATATGAAAAGGCCAGGGTGTCTTTTTATTGCAGAGTTTTTATTTCCTGTTACCATCCGGTGACAGGAAACCTGATGAGTGAGTGAAAAGATAAAAGTCTCCATTTTAAAGTTGCTGTCAGCTGATAGACTGAAGGAGCTTGTGTGTGGGTGCTGATCTATTATATCTGCAACGACATCCTGACTTATTATCGTCATACCAAGAATCCCAGGTGACACGTTAACAGCTGGGACATCTGACACTTCAGCATAATAAACTGGTTCTTATAAAAATAAAACTGAATTATATGGGGAATGATGAAAACAACAGCTCCTCATAACCAATGACTATCACTAGCAGTTATTAAAGTTTTAGTCTGTGAATACACCTACAGGAACTCTATATAATAACATTGCATTCATAGGACCAAGAGTCCATATTTTTTTAGTTAAAGCATTATATGTAAATATATTTCCTCATTTTCAAAGACCTTTCCAAAAGAGATGGCGGGACAGGCAGATTAAATTGTACAAAGAAAAAACATTCCAATTTTAAAAGAAAACTTTAACCACAGTCTTATTTATTTTCTTATAGTGAGTTAAAGTGTATTGTGTTGATGTACCATCATCTTCATTCACCCCTTCATTACACCAGCCACTAGAATCAAAATACGGACTGTGTGAGATCTAGGGAGGTAGCGTTAGGTTCCCTGATATATATATATATATATATATATATATATATATATATATATATATATATATATATATATATATATATATAAATATATAAATATATAAATATATATATATTTATATATATATATATATATATATATATATAAATATATAAATATATATATATATATATAAATATATATATATATATATATATATATATATATATATATATATATATATATATATATATATCTATATATATATATAATATATATATATATATATATATATATATATATATATATATATTATCATCATCATCATCTTTTTTAGAGTCAGGAACCTACATGTGCTTGACCTCACACAGTTTACACAGACACAACTATCTTTCTTGTTAGGAATAACATCTTAACCTCCCCAGCAAAAATTACATTTGCTACATAAATTGGTAGGCTTGTCCGGGATTTGAACTTCTAGTACTACATATATTAGGGTCCTGGTCTGGGTTTTAGCTATAACACCATTTCTATTTACCCAGGGAATCCCCATTATTAATATTGCCCAAGATTTGGGAATTGATGAAGTGTCAGAGCCTGGAATAATTAATTAAGTTGTACTTGTTTTAGAAATTGAGTTAGAACATTTTAGTATTTATCAGATGGCGGATTTGGCCAAGTTTCGCTCTGCTGCTGTGCAGACTGCGAGAGAGATGAACATGGAGGGTCAAGTTTTAATTGACTATGTCACCTCAGAATGTGATAAGTTTATTGCTAGGGAAGAACATAGGTTAGCTGAAGAGAGGAGAATGCAGTTAGAAGATGCTAGGGAGATGAAGAAATTAGAGCTAGATAGAGAGGCAGAACTAAACCGTTTGCAAATTGAGGCTGAGAAGGAGGCTAGGGCTTTAGAGGCTGAAGAAAAACGACTGCAAAGGGAAGCAGAAGCAGAAGATAAAAGGTTGCAGAGGGAGCATGAGTTGCGATTAAGGGAGTTGGAGTTGCAAGGCCATGCTCCTGAAAATGGTCACAGCCCCTCTACCTCTGATATGACTGCTAGTCAGGGAGCCTCCAACTCAGCTATGGGGTTTCACTTAGATTATTTTGTTGAGAAAGATGATGACATTGAATCATATTTAAGTAGGTATGAGTTTATTAGCTACAGTTTATGGGCTAGAAAAAGAAAGATGGAGCTTTAAGTTATCCCAAGGTCTTCGGGGAACAGCTTATGAAGTTTTTTTCCAAAATGAGCAGGGAGGACCAAGACAATTATGACATGTTAAAGCAAGCTCTTTTGTTAAGATACGAAAAGAATGGTGAATTTTACAGGAAAAAGCTTAGAAATGCCAAGCTACTGTCAGGTGAGACTTATCACCAGTTATCTGCACGGTTAGAGACTTACTTGGAGAAATGGACTGCTCTGGGGAAAACCCAAGATCTTCAAGAAATGATCCTTATTGAGCAATTGAGAGAGTCCATGGCTCCAGACTTGAGAAAGTTTTTCATGGAACAGGGTGCAGAGAGGCTGGGTGAGTTACTTAATGTCGCTGAGAGGTATCAGGCAGCCCAGGCAGAGGTAGCTGGCGCCAAAAAGAAGCATATAGATAATTATAGGGCTCCACAAAACTCAAATAGATTTGATAATAAAGATCAGGGAAACAAGTTTAAGCAAAATTTTGATAGGCCACGCAATGATAATAAACATAAAAACTCACAGTTCAATGACAGGAAATATGAGGAAAGAAAACCCCTTTATCAAAATAGATACTATTGTAAATGGTGTAAGAGAGAGGGTCATGACACCAAATTTTGTACAAGGAAACCTTCTGGATGTGCTGCGATGAAGTTGGGGAAAAAGGAAGAAAAGGTAAAACCTACTGGACAGCAGGAACCTTATCATCCTCCAGTATGTGAGGACGTGGTATGTAATGGAGTCACAATTAGGTGCCTTTACGATACCGGTTTGGATTTTGATTCCGTTGTGAGTGCGCACTTGGTGAATCAGGATCAGTATACCACAGAAACAGTGGAGATTCAAGGGGCGAACAAGGACCTACCACTCATGACACTTCCCATTGCAAGGATAACAGTGAAAAATCGCTATGTGGAAGGAATAATCAGAGCAGCAGTGATAGACGCACCCATTTACCCTCTGATATTGGGATGTCGTTATGTCTTCTTGGGGAATCCCAAGAGACCTGTGGTCCTGGCAGCAGTCCAGACCCGTTCACAATCCAGAAAGGAAGAAGATGAGCCGATAAATACTCATCCAGAGGAGATGAGGAAGGCACAGGCTGAAGATAGGACACTCAAGCCTTGCTTTAAGAAATTACCTAAATGCCACACACCTCCAAGCAAAGGAGAATTTTACATGAAGAATAAATTGTTATATAGGAAGGCCGGAACTGGTTCAAATGGTCACGGGCAACTGGTACTTCCCAAGATGTTTAGGGCAGACGTAATACGGAGTTTACATGTTGGGAAAGATGGTGACCATGAGAAAATAGGTACCATCTGCCAAAACGTTTCTAAATATTATTATTGTTCTTGCTCGTTACACATAACGTTATTGGGGACGCTAGTTAAAAAAAAAAGAGGCATTGGAGTAATTCAAATCCTATTGGTTGGTATAAGAGTATAGGAGTAAAGGGGGAGATAGGAAAATGTTAACTAAAACTAAACATCTTTTTTCTATTGGCATAACTAACGCAGACTGACCAATGGACTAAGAGGCACATAGTTTGTTTGGAGTTTTGGTTTTGTTTTTTTCAAACTAAATTCAAAAAGATGTAGTAGTGCTTGCTTTCATTGGTCGGCTCTAATAGATATTGGCAAGAGGCATAGTGGTCTCGTGGCCATTTGACTAGAACATTTTATACAAACAACTACGTTGAGAGCAGATGTGATAAATTGTAAAATTAACTACTAAATTCACAATCTGGACGGGGCAGAGCAAAACTGAGGCCATATTCTTTGCCAGTCAACGTTATTTGTGACATATTTCTTTGAACTAGTGGTAAGAATGCTTTATGTATTTACATGCTTGATTGAAACTGCACAGGTTAGATACTGCTATGGGGAAAAGTGAAGGACATGCCGGGAGCAAACATTATTGAGTCCTCACATTGAGCTGTTTTTGACTGTTGCATATTATTATGATTTTGTATTAACTATTTTGTATTGGAAGATGTTAGGAAGCCTCAGTGTTCCATGAACACTCTTTAACATGCCTAGAGCGTTTGTAATTTAGAAAAGAAAAGAAACATCATATAAAAGGAGATGTGGTTACTTCACGTTATTGTATTGAAGCAAACTAGGTAAAAGTAAAGTGGCGTATCTGTCATAGGGACCTGAGGTGTGGTCACAGAAAGGTGTGAGTCATATAATTAGGGGCTGATGCACATGAATGCACACGAGGCTGACCCCATACCTTCATGTATACATAGGGATAAGAAGTTGTGATCAGATATGAAAAGGCCAGGGTGTCTTTTTATTGCAGAGTTTTTATTTCCTGTTTCCATCCGGTGACAGGAAACCTGATGAGTGAGTGAAAAGATAAAAGTCTCCATTTTAAATTTGCTGTCAGCTGATAGACTGAAGGAGCTTGTGTGTGGGTGCTGATCTATTATATCTGCAACGACATCTTGACTTATTATCGTCATACCAAGAATCCCAGGTGACACGTTAACAGCTGGGACATCTGACACTTCAGCATAATAAACTGGTTCTTATAAAAATAAAACTGAATTATATGGGGAATGATGAAAACAACAGCTCCTCATAACCAATGACTATCACTAGCAGTTATAAAAGTTTTAGTCTGTGAATACACCTACAGGAACTCTATATAATAACATTACATTCATAGGACAAAGAGTCCATATTGTTTTAGTTAAAGCATTATATGTAAATATATTTCCTCATTTTCAAAGACCTGTCCAAAAGAGATGGCGGGACAGGCAGATTAAATTGTACAAAGAAAAAACATTCCAATTTTAAAAGAAAACTTTAACCACAGTCTTATTTATTTTCTTATAGTGAGTTAAAGTGTATCGTGTTGATGTACCATCATCTTCATTTCAACCCTAGACACTAGAGACATCATACACCAGCCACTAGAATCAAAATACGGACTGTGTGAGATCTAGGGAGGTAGTGTTAGGTTCCCTGATATATATATATATATGCACTGGTGTATTGTTATCATAACAATAGTCAGACTGTGAAAACCCTGGCCCAGTTGGTAAGAAGTAGTACCAGGATTTAAGGTGTCTCCTCCCTGTGACTATCTTATGATTACTTATATGCTAGGGGATAAGTAAAATGTACATTCACTGAAACCACAAATGGAAGAAGTGAATAAATCCTCAGGTACAGTTAAAATAGTTTAATAATTACACTAATATTCTATTTCTACTAGTTGGAAAAGAGTATACACATATATATATAAAAATATTCACACAATTACTATTATTGTCTGTTTAGACTTCAAGATCTTAAAGGATAAAGTTACTGAAATCACTGTTATTAGTCCTTTGAATTTTAGGATAACTGTCATCAGTTGACTGAGTTTATGTATGGTTACTTATTGTTTTCAACTATTGGCTGTTTCACATGTATAGGTGGTCAGTGTCAAACAGGACACTTATCTTTCCAACTTGATACTGCGGAAACTGTCCTTTGCTGATAACAGACTTGGTAGGCCCAACAGTAGGGATGCCAATGACCAGTTGAAGTTCACTCTTTGGGGTCCTGCACTTTTGTGGGATGGCCTCGGATGAACTGCACCGGCTTCTGATACTGGACAGTCTGGTTTGAGTTATTTCATGGAACCCTCAGACTCCAGACACTTGGACTGAAATTTTCTGGCGATCCGCTCACACTTCAGATGGATTTAGAGTCGTGGCGTTATCTGCCCTCAGTCTTGTCTCAACCTCTTGCGTTGTGTATCTCTCTCAGTTTACCGATCCGCTTTAAATACGTATAGCGCGGACGTATCGGAGAGTACCGACGTCACAGCTTAAACCTAACCTGAAAAATCCTTCCCGAACAGTGATTTCGGCAGATCTGTGCGTCGACTGAAATTTTGCCTTATCATTCTCGGCATATATAATATCCATATTGTTCCATCTTATCTAGTTTTATACAGCTGATAAAACTCTATCTTCCTATCCATGTAAATTCCCAAACTGTGATTTGTTGATTTTAATATTTAGCACAGAAGTGGGTTTACCTGCTTTTAGCGTAACTGTGGGCAGCCGAAATACGCATATATCTCCGTAAATGAGAACTTCCTACCGTTCCATCTTATATGCAGTTTATACACCATCCTTCCCTGTACTGAAATGCAAAATCCTTTTCATACGGATTCCCTTCTGTTGTTATTTATCGTTGGCGATTTCCTCTGTCCGATATACATTTCGCTGATACGCCGCCATTTTGAAAGCGGTCACTCGATCGTAGATGGGTTTATAAATCTAACTGAACTCATTTGCAATGACTTGAAACCAATTTTGCGACATAGCTCCCCCATATTTTAAGCTGGATGATATCTAGCTTAACTATTGGGTACAAGACAATTGCAAATCGACCATTCCGAGGTTAGTTTTCCTTCCTTCTATCCTCCTCAAGCTCTGTGGGATGACGACTAAGAAAATCTGCGCCCACATTCTGTTTTCCAAGAATATATATTCATCCTTTACTATCTCTCTCCTTCCTGTTCGGCTTTTCATCCAGGCTCTTACTGCTGGTGAAACCGGGTCGGTAGGTTTCCCATGAAGTTTACCGCCCTCTTTTCGTTGATAGTTGGATGTGGTTTTCCCTCGCAAATCCGTAGGTGTTTGATTTTCGCTACGTGATTTGTTCCTTTTTTCCAGCGCATGGGGTTCAGACTGCAATTGAACCTGTGTGGGATGTTTCCTTTCCCCTCCCGTGCAAATCTCGGGAGTACCCCTGATTGCTGGTTTGCTTGTAGATTTTTGATGAAGACTCTTCCGTCGACTTTCTGAATCTACATAGGTGCACTCTGGACAGGAATTTACATACTGATTTATGTCTTCCGTAATACCTGGCCAGTAGAACTGGGTGGCTATTCTTTGTTTTGTGGCACCATTACCCAGGTGTTCACTCAAAGTTGATATGTGTCCCCAGCCTATAACCTTATTCCTATAGGTGGATGGTACAACAATCTGACCATGACTTTTCGTCCCTCTGCCAGCTTTCCTGTACAAGAGTCCATGTTCCCTATAGAAGTGTCCTTTCCTTGGTGTGTTATGTGTCTTTGACAATTTGCCAAAACAAGGCTTCAATGTGCTGTCTGCTTCTTGAGCCCGTTTCATTTCAGTCGAATGAAATTTTAAGTTGGTGTCCCTCTCTATGTTCCTGGAGTCAGACCTGGTCTGGGTTTCTGCCATAACCATAGGTTTTACAGGGTCTCCCAAGAAAACATATTTACGCCCCAACATTAGGGGGTAAAAGGGATCATCTATCACAGCTGCATTTATCTCCCCTTCCACATAGCGACAACTGACATGAATCTTTGCTATGGGTAAAGTAAGGGGTGATGTTCCTTTTAGTGGCCCTTGAATGTCTACTGTTTCTGTGGTGATTTGTTCAGGGCTCACCAGAGATGCACACACGACTGCGTCATAGGACAAACCTGTGTCATACATTCCTGTGACTTGTTTGCCATTCACAGTCACTATCTCCTGGGTAGGTGGGTGATGGAGGCTATTCTGACTCACAGTCAGTTCCTTCCTAACAGAAGTCCTCACCTGTAGACATGCAGCATGATGAAGGGGTTTTTTCCTCCCACATTCATCAGTGTTGTGGTTGCTCATCTTACAAAATTTGCACCACTTATCTCCCTGTTTGTAGGGTTTCTTTTCCTGAGTCTGAGGGTTCTTGTCCTTATTATCAAATCTTTGCTTGTATCTGTATGGTTGATCCATCTGGTCAAAATCGGTATTCTGCGGTGGTGGCTTATATCCTTCTACCTGCTTCTTTTTGTTCCTACCAATTCAGCTTGAGCTGCTTGGTATCTCTCTGCACATTTCAAAATGTCTTCCAGCCTCTCTGCTCCTTGTTCCATAAGGAATTTCCTCATTTCTTGAGACATGGAATCTTTCACTTGTTCTAACATAACCATTTCTTTCAGATCCTCGTAGGTTTTCTGATACTTACCTAAACTACTCCATTTCAACAAATACGTTTCTAGCCTAGCTGAGAACTGGTTATATGTTTCTCCAGGTAGAGGTTTAGAAGTTCTAAATTTCTTCCTATATGCCTCAGAGTTCTTTTCATAGCGGATCAGTAAGGCTTGCTTTAGTATCTCATAATTTTCCTGATCTTCTTTGGGGAGTTTCAGAAACACATCATATGCAATACCTCTCAATCCCTGGGATAACTTTAAACTCCATTTCTCCTTTTCCAGTCCATATGTAGAGGCTAGCCTTTCATACCTATCCAGGTATGACTCAATTGCGTCCTCCTTTTCAACAAATGGATCTAGGTGGAAGTTCATGGCTCCATTTGCTGTGTTCTGAAAAGAGCTATTCGCAGAATGAGGTGAGCTATTACCATGGGTGATAGTCCCAGCCTGAAGTTCAAGATCAAGCTGTCTCATTTTCAGCTCATGGTCTCTCTCTGCTTGTAACCTCCTTTCTTCTCTCTCAGCTTCTAATTTCTTGGCTTCTCTCTCCGCTTCTAATTTCTTGGCTTCTATCTCTGCTTCTAATTCTAATTTCTTGGCTTCTCTCTCTGCTTCTAATTTCTTGGCTTCTCTCTCCGCTTCTAATTTCTTGGCTTCTATCTCTGCTTCTAATTCTAATTTCTTGGCTTCTCTCTCTGCTTCTAATTTCTTGGCTTCTCTCTCTGCTTCTAATTGCTTCGCTTCTCTCTCGGTGTACTTTTCACATTCCGTCGTGACATACCGGATCAGAGCGTCACCATCCATGCCAAGCTCTTTTCCCACCTGCAGTGTAGCAGACCTAAATTTGACCAAGTCAGCCATGATGTATCTGTAGTCTAGTAGGGCAAGTGATCTTACTCAAACTAATTTACTACAATATAATTAACTTAGTTAAAATTAAAGTTAATTAAACTGACTTCACCATATATGAAACAGCTTTCTTTATCTGTACTCAATGGTACTCCTAAAAATATAATTATTTCCTACTATGTTACTTTTTCAAAAAAAAAATTTTCAAAAAAGAAAAAAAAAATTTTCTACACAGCAGAAATAGAAAGTTGGCTCAGGAATATCAAAGATATATCCCGCAGACGAGCCCCCACTGTAGCGGGAGGTTATTTAAATTTATTTATTATGTAAGAGTATGCCAGTAAAGAGTTCTGACCTTACAAGTAATACCCCAGTCTTAGAAATAAGCACTGGTGTATTGTTATCATAACAATAGTCAGACTGTGAAAACCCTGGCCCAGTTGGTAAGAAGTAGTACCAGGATTTAAGGTGTCTCCTCCCTGTGACTATCTTATGATTACTTATATGCTAGGGGATAAGTAAAATGTACATTCACTGAAACCACAAATGGAAGAAGTGAATAAATCCTCAGGTACAGTTAAAATAGTTTAATAATTACACTAATATTCTATTTCTACTAGTTGGAAAAGAGTATACACATATATATATAAAAATATTCACACAATTACTATTATTGTCTGTTTAGACTTCAAGATCTTAAAGGATAAAGTTACTGAAATCACTGTTATTAGTCCTTTGAATTTTAGGATAACTGTCATCAGTTGACTGAGTTTATGTATGGTTACTTATTGTTTTCAACTATTGGCTGTTTCACATGTATAGGTGGTCAGTGTCAAACAGGACACTTATCTTTCCAACTTGATACTGCGGAAACTGTCCTTTGCTGATAACAGACTTGGTAGGCCCAACAGTAGGGATGCCAATGACCAGTTGAAGTTCACTCTTTGGGGTCCTGCACTTTTGTGGGATGGCCTCGGATGAACTGCACCGGCTTCTGATACTGGACAGTCTGGTTTGAGTTATTTCATGGAACCCTCAGACTCCAGACACTTGGACTGAAATTTTCTGGCGATCCGCTCACACTTCAGATGGATTTAGAGTCGTGGCGTTATCTGCCCTCAGTCTTGTCTCAACCTCTTGCGTTGTGTATCTCTCTCAGTTTACCGATCCGCTTTAAATACGTATAGCGCGGACGTATCGGAGAGTACCGACGTCACAGCTTAAACCTAACCTGAAAAATCCTTCCCGAACAGTGATTTCGGCAGATCTGTGCGTTGACTGAAATTTTGCCTTATCATTCTCGGCATATATAATATCCATATTGTTCCATCTTATCTAGTTTTATACAGCGGATAAAACTCTATCTTCCTATCCATGTAAATTCCCAAACTGTTATTTGTTGATTTTAATATTTAGCACAGAAGTGGGTTTACCTGCTTTTAGCGTAACTGTGGGCAGCCGAAATACGCATATATCTCCGTAAATGAGAACTTCCTACCGTTCCATCTTATATGCAGTTATACACCATCCTTCCCTGTACTGAAATGCAAAATCCTTTTCATACGGATTCCCTTCTGTTGTTATTTATCGTTGGCGATTTCCTCTGTCCGATATACATTTCGCTGATACGCCGCCATTTTGAAAGCGGTCACTCGATCGTAGATGGGTTTATAAATCTAACTGAACTCATTTGCAATGACTTGAAACCAATTTTGCGACAATATATATATATATATATATATATATATATATATATATATATATATATATATATATATATATATATATATATATATATATATATATATATATATCATTATCATCATCATCATCTTTTTTAGAGTCAGGGACCTACATGTGCTTGACCTCACACAGTTTACACAGACACAACTATCTTTCTTGTTAGGAATAACATCTTAATCTCCCCAGCAAAAATTACATTTGCTACAAGTCGCTACATCTACAACTCCGTCACCAAGAGAAATCACAGTCAGAACCAGAAATGCTGAAATAACCCAAAAGGAAAATAAAGTCCAAAAAATACTGACAAAAGATAGCAATCTACAAGAAGAAAGTGAAATAATCAAATCATTGATAACAGAAGATACAGTGAGAAAGGCAGAAGAAATCTTAAAAACCATGAGAAAAATACAGCATGAAGTAGCTAAAGATGTGGCTAAATTAGCAGAACTCAAAGAAGAGAATGAAGATTTACTGAAAAGGATTGAGTCAGAAAGACAACTCATAAGGAGTGAGCAAAAACGAACAGATAAAAACCAACAAGAAGAAATGTGGAATGAAAAAATGACAGATTGTCAAAAACTTATTCATTCTGTATCAAACATTGTGAAATCTTCAAAGTGAACTACAAACTCACTTTAACAGAGTAACCAAAAATCTAGGAGACTTTGTTGTTAGCAAATAAATAAACATATTATACACTTCTCAGAGTAAAAGAGTACAACACTATTTATAATAAACTTAACAATTAAATAATGGATGTACAGAACATTAGAATAATACAGTGGAATTGCAGAAGATGCAACACAGAGAAAGCCGAAAGGAGTCTGTGTTGCTGACTAACCTTCTTTCTTCTAGGAGAACTTCCAGATTTGGCACCTGGAATGTTCGGACATTAAACGAACAAGGGAAAGTGGCGCAAGTAGCAGCAGAAATGAGGGAATACAAAATCGAGGTTCTGGGAATGTGTGAAACAAAGTGGAAGGGGGTAGACAGGAAGAAACTCATCACAGGTGAATTGGTGCTGTCCTCAGGACATGAAGACGAAAGTTCACACCACAGTGAAGGGGTAGCTCTTATGTTATCTAAAGAAGCACAGAAAGCACTAATTGAATGGGAAGCTGTTGGACCCAGAATAATAACAGCTTCTTTCAAAACAGCTAAAAAGAAAATTCATGTAAATGTCATCCAATGTTATGCACCAACTAATGACAAAGAAGAGTCTGTGAAAGAAGCATTTTATACTAAACTACAGGAAATTATGGATAAAGTAAAAAGAAGAGACATCACAATTTTGATGGGTGACATGAATGCAAAGATAGGTACAGTCAACACTGGATTCGAAGAAGTCATGGGAAAACATGGGCTAGGAGTAATGAATGAAAATGGAGAGCTATTCGCAAACTTCTGTGCTTCATATCAACTGGCTATAGGAGGAAGCATGTTTCCACATAAGAGAATACACAAGGCAACATGGATATCACCAGACCATAGAACAGAAAATCAGATTGATCATATATGCATAAACAAGAAGTTTAGATCATCATTGCAGGATGTAAAGGTATATAGAGGAGCAGATGTGGCATCAGATCACCATCTTCTTATAGCCAAAGTAAAAATGAAACTCAAGAGATATGCAACAATGCAAAACTATAGACAACAGTTTAATGTAGGACAGCTAAGAAATCAAGAAACAAGAGACAAATTTGCGGTCACAGTATCCAACAAATTCCAAGTGCTCCAACAGCTGGAAGATGTAGAGAATACAGAAGACTATTGGCAGCAGGTCAAGTATGGAAGGAGACATGTGAAGAAATACTGGGGAAAAGGGAAAGACAACAAAAAGCATGGATAACAACAGAAACCATCAATAAGATAAAAGACAGAAAAACAAGAAAGCAGAGTTAAACACAAGCAAAACTAGAAGCTCCAAAGCCAAGGCTCAAGAAGTGTACACAGAAGCAAACAAAGAAGTAAAAAGAAGTATCAAAAGAGACAAGAGGAAGTATATTGAGGAGTTGGCAAGAGAGGCAGAAGATGCTGCAGCCAAAGGAAATATGAGAGAACTGTATAGCAGCACAAAGAAGCTAACAGGGAAATACAAGCAAACAAGTTGCCTCATAAAAGACAAGAATGGGAAACTGCTCAGCAATATACAAGAGCAAATGAAGAGGTGGACAGAATATTTTGGGGACCTTCTCAATAGACCAGCTCCACAAAACCCGCCGGACATCCAGCCAGCAGAAGAAGAGCTACAAATTAACGGTGAAAGACCAACGAAGGAAGAAATAAAGAAAGCCATAAAGCTTCTAAGAGAGGGAAAAGCGTCTGGACCTGATGGCATTCCAGCAGAGGCCATCAAAGCAGATATCGACACGGCTACAGAGATGTTAAATAAATTACTTGGTAAAGTCTGGGAAAAGGAAGAGATACCAGCAGAATGGAAGGAAGGATATCTGGTTAAGTTGCCTAAGAAGGAAAATTTACAAGAGTGCAAAAATTATAGAGGAATAATGTTACTATCAGTGCCAGGAAAAGTGTTAAACAGGATTATCCTTGAGAGATTAAAAGAGTCCATAGACAAGAAACTGAGAGATGAACAAGCAGGTTTTCGACAAAACAGATCATGTACAGACCAGATAGCCACTTTGAGAATAATAGTTGAACAAAGTCTGGAATGGAATTCACCACTATACATCGGATTTGTGGACTACGAAAAGGCATTTGACAGTGTAGACAGAGAATCACTTTGGAAATTGATGAGGCATTATGGAGTTCCCCTGAAGATCATTAATTTAATAAAAAAAACATATGAAGACATGACATGCAGAGTTCTTCACGAAGGACAGCTTACAGAACCGTTTGGGATAAGAACAGGAGTGCGACAGGGATGCCTCTTGTCTCCATTTCTTTTCTTGCTGGCAATAGATTGGGTTATGAGATCATCGACAACACACAACAGAAATGGAATCCAGTGGACTCTGACTAAGCAGTTGGATGATCTGGATTTTGCTGATGACTTGGCTCTTCTGTCCCATAACCGTAATCAGATGCAGGACAAATTGAAAACACTCGATGAGAGGTCACAGCAATTGGGTCTGAAAATACACAGGGAAAAGACAAAAATAATGAGAATAAATGCAGGTAATGATAACAGGGTTGAACTTGAAGAAACACCAATTCAAGATGTAGAATCATACACATATCTTGGCAGTAATATAGACAAAGTTGGAGGGACAGACAGCGATATCAAAATAAGAATACAAAAGGCAAGAGGAGCTTTCATTGCATTGGGAAATATATGGAGATCAAGAGAAATCGGATACCACACGAAAATAAGAATCTTCAACTCAAATGTGAAGTCAGTCCTATTGTATGGCTCTGAGACATGGAGAACAACAAAGACAACAACCAAAAAGCTACAGACTTTCATAAATGGGTGCTTGCGTAGAATAGAGGGATTAAAATGGTATGACAAGGTTACCAACGTGGAACTGATGACAAGAACTAGACAAGTGCCAGTGGAACAAGAGATGAGAAGAAGACGATGGCGATGGATAGGACACACACTGAGGAAACCTGTTGATAGCATTACAAGGCAGTCCTTGTTCTGGAACCCCCAGGGCAAGAGAGGCAGAGGAAGACCAAGAAGTACATGGAGAAGAGAGTTGGAAACAGAGGTGAAAATGATGAGGAGAACATGGAAAGAACTTGAGATGATGGCACGGACAGGAGGACTTGGCATGTGTTTGTTGAAGGCCTATGCTCCTTTAGGAGTGGAGGGTTATGAATGAATGAATAGGCATGTTTAAACAATCTAAAGTAATATTTGCCATTCAAGAGACTAATCTTAATCCGCGTTTTACCATCACTGAATATAAAGTATTTCGAAATGATAGGACAGAAACTCAAAAAAGAGGAGGTATGGCATTTCTAGTTAATAAAACATATATAATAACTGACTGGGAATCATTTTTAGAACGGAAAAATTTGAAGGAATAATTATAACAGTGTCTATTGAGTTAGAAGAAATAAAAATAGTTAACCTTTACTGTTCAAGTGGAAACATAAACGAAGAGATATCTCAGACGTGAATAAAAGAATAAACAACAGAACTATCATAGTGGGAGATTTCAATGCTCATCATACAGCTTGGGGAGGCAATATAATAGACAAATCAGGGAAACTACTGTTGGACTTCATTGAAAACAATGAACTAATAATACTGAATGATGGATCAGTAACAAGAATTAACCCTTGTGCAAATCAGCAAGACACAGCCATCTAATGCAAAATGGGAAGTTATTGGGGATACAAATTCGGATCATTTACCCATAGAAATAACACTAAAAGATAATTGCAAACCTAACAAACTGGTAGAAAAACCGAAATTTTACTATAATAAAGCTAATTGGGTAGCTTTTCAGGTAGAAATGGAAGAGATAAAAATGAATAATATAGAAAATGTAAATATAGATGTATTTGTAGATAATCTCACACAAAAAATATTGCTAATAGCTGTTAAAAATATACCAAATGCGTATATGCCAGAACACATAATTCCACATCGCATTAAGGAAACAAAAAAGAATGAACATTGGAACAAAAAACCCAGTACCATGGTGGACAGTTAGATATAAAGAAATTCAAAAACAAAGAAAACAAGCTCTACAAGAATATAGAAAGCATAGATCTGAAGATAAATGAGATGTTTATAAGAACATAAGAAATGAATCAAACAGAGTAATACTTAAGGCAAAAGAAAATCATTGGAGAAATTTCTGCCAAACACTGAACCCTACAAATAACTCTACAACAGACGTGTGGAATAAGTTAAAAGCCATTAAATGCAGAACTAAACATATGATAATACCTCATATAAAAAGACCTGAAAGGGCAGAGACTGACTGGCAGAAAGCAGAGGTGCTGGCCAGGTACTACCATAGAGTTAGTTCTAAGGAAAATCTAGGACAGGCTGAAGTCAACAGAAGAGCAACTCTTCTTAAAAAACTCAGTAAAGAAGTACCTTATAAATACTGAAAATTTATCATATTTAAATGCAGATATTTAAATTGAAGAAGTTGAAAATACAATAAAAGACAAAACAAATACATCAGCAGGGCATGACATCTTGAGCTATGAAATCTTGAAACACATACCAAAAAGTACCATAGAAATTATAACATCCATTTTTAACAAAATTTGGAATACAGGAAAAATTCCCAAAACATGGAAAACAGCAGTAATTATTCCAATACTAAAACCAGAAAAAGATGCCCATGATGCCAGTTCATACAGACCAATTTCTTTAACTTCCCACCTAGGTAAAATATTAGAAACCATAGTAAATAAAAGATTAAAGTTTTATTTGGAAAAAAATTATTTATATAGTCAAACTCAGTCAAGATTTAGGAAGAACAGATGCACTATGGATCAGATAATTAAATTGGAACATGAAGTAAAATAAGTAAAATCAGGATTTCAAAAGAAAGACAAAACTGTGGTATAGAGATGGCTACTGTGTGTATGTGTCGAAACAATGCTTCAAAACAGCAGAATGTCCGAAAGCTTCGACACACAGCCTGCTTGTTGTTTCGAAGCAGTTTCAGTTCCTGTCTGCCTCGCTGTTTTGCAGAGACACACTGTCTCACTGTCTCACCATCCGTGGGCCTTTGTAAAATTTGAGTGAACCGTTCGGAACATTAGTATGGAATATCAAACATGTCATATTTTTCAGGGATGTGTTATGATGACTTGATTTTACAAGTGATATTATTTTTGCTGAGAAGTTATAGACACTGGAAATGGTGTCAGTGCTGCAGTTGTCAATGTTTTAGGCACTATGTTAAAGTTGAAAGTGTCCGTGTGTTCGTATAAATGTAATGGACACTTTATTAGCTCTGCTGATATCTGTGTACTCGGTGTGGATTTGAATCATTGTCTCCCAAAACTAGCTTACTCTAGTTTGATATCATATGTTATTATTACTGTTATTATTATTGTTGTTTTTTATTATTTTCACATATACTGCAGCTATCATCATATCTCCGTTTTATTTCATCATAATGAAGACTTGTGTAAAAATATTGAATTGTGGTCACAAGAAATGCCATAGATTTTCACACACGACAGTAGCGCGCAAGGAAAAACAGTTCATGTATAGTAATGTATACTGTCTATTAGAGACAATAGTGCCGTTGTGCCGTTCAGTTTAAATCACTGAGCCGACTGTCTCGAAACAGCGGAGTGTGTCGATTTGCCTACCTCTACTGTGGTAGTATTTTTAGATATAGCTAGGGCTTATGATGAATGCCGGAGAGAGGGTGTTCTCTTTAAAATGAAGAAGATAGGAGTAACCGGTGAAATATATAATTATTTAGAGAATTTTCTGCAAGATATATATTTCACTGTTCAGGTAAACAATGATAGATCAGAACTGTATGAACAACAAAATGGAATACCCTAAGGATCACTAATGTCTCCTTCAATTTTTACAATAATGGTAAATGATTTAGGTGAGGAATGTAATGATATAACAAATAAATTGTCACAGTTTGCAGATGATGTTGCTATATGGAGGACTGGAAGACATCTGCCAAAATTATATAAGGATCTACAGTCTACAGGAACAAATAAATAAAGTATGTAAATGGATGACAAAATGGGGTTTTCAGCTGAATACAAATAAAACATTGGGAATGATCTTCAGTAAAGGTAGGGTTGTAAAAAATAAAATTAGACATAAATATCCAAGGACAAAACATTAATACAGTGCAAACCACTCGATATCTAGGGATGATATTGGACCAACAGCTCAACTGGAATAAACACATAGATAAACTAGTGGAGTCTTGCAGAGGATTGACTAACTTATTAAGATATTTGAAAGGTAATGGATGGGTTGCAAGCACTAAGACAATGCTCACTTTTTATAAATCTTTTATTAGAGGAAAAATAGATTATGGAAGTATAATATATGACTCTGCTGCACACAGTTCATTCATTCATAACCCTCCACTCCCAAAGGAGCATAGGCCTTCAACAAACACATGCCAAGTCCTCCTGTCACGTGCCATCATCTCAAGTTCTTTCCACGTTCTCCTCATCATTTTCACCTCTGTTTCCAGCTCTCATCTCCATGTGCTTCTTGGTCTACCTCTGCCTCTCTTGCCCTGAGGGTTCCAGAACAAGGACTGCCTTGTAATGCTATCAACTGGTTTCCTCAGTGTGTGTTCTATCCATCGCGATCGTCTTCTTCTCATCTCTTGTTCCACTGGCATTTGTCTAGTTCTTGTCATCAGTTCCACGTTGGTAACCTTGTCATACCATTTTAATCCCTCTATTCTACACAAGCACCCATTTATGAAAGTCTGTAGCTTTTTGGTTGTTGTCTTTGTTGTTCTCCATGTCTCAGAGCCATACAATAGGACTGACTTCACATTTGAGTTGAAGATTCTTATTTTCGTGTTGGATCCGATTTCTCTTGATCTCCATATATTTCCCAATGCAATGAAAGCTCCTCTTGCTTTTTGTATTCTTATTTTGATATCGCTGTCTGTCCCTCCAACTTTGTCTATATTGCTGCCAAGATATGTGTACGATTCTACATCTTGTATTGGTGTTTCTTCAAGTTCAACCCTGTTATCATTACCTGCATTTATTCTCAAGCTGCACACAGTAACAAGATTAAATTAGACAGAATTCAGCATCAGGCTTTATGTACAATAGCAGGTGCAATCAGATCAACATCAATGGGAGCTATAGAGGTGGCTTTAGGAATTTTACCCTTAAAATTGCTTTAGAAAGGAGTTAAGACTAAATTACATTTCAGTTGTGTATGTTAGATAAGTCTCTCATCACCCAGCACTACAGCTTTAAGAACCAGAGAAAAGGAACAACTTAGGCCAATCCAATGAATACCCTAGTTCTTATCCCAAAGGTTTTGTAAGCTGTCCTTGTGAGGAAATTGTCCATGTCTGTCTTCATATAATTACATCAATTAATGAACAGTTGTCAGGGGAACTCCAGTGATTCCTCCCTGGGAGATCAAGAAACCAGATTCACGGACTACCACTAGCAGAAATACTTTTCGTAGAAAACAAATAATATAGAAAATATTAAAAACACATTCCAATAAATATGTACAACTATTATCTCAAAAGACAGCTGATCTTACTGTGTACACAAGACCTGCTTGATCCTCAGGTCTATGGACTCTTTTAATTGGGGAATAGGAATATATATTCCAATATGGAAAATGGCAAAAGAATATAGCATCATGGAAAATACATCCATTTTCACTGCAGAGATGGTGGCAATACTAAAAGCACTAGAAATATTCTCTAATAACCCTACCAAAAAACTGTTATAAGTGACTCTCTTTCAACAATTAAAGCACTTAGAAACTTACGAGAATGTAGAAGACCTGATATAGCAGAGGAGATATTTCTATTTACTACATACTTATATTCCAGAAGATGTTCAGTCTTAATTGCTTGGCTACCTTCACATGTTGGCATAGAGGGAAATGAAAAGGCAGATAAAGGAGCCAAGAAAGGTAGATCTGATAAAAATCTAATAAATGTAGGGACGAGTAAATCACAGATTAACAGCTTAATTAAAGATTTAATAACAGATGAATGGAAAGCAGAGTGGGATAAAAATCTGAAAGGAAGACATGCATATAAGTTGTTCAAGGCTCCAACAAGAAAATGTCAGATATCTAGGGAATTGAAAATTCCCAGTAATAAGAAACTTCTCAGACTACAGCTGGGAAAAGGCTATTTCAGAATAGAAGAACCTTACTGTGCAGTATGTCTTCAAGACAATAATATAGAACATTTCTTGTTAAAATGTAAGAGGTATGAACAAATGAGAATATCAATATTAGATTATTTGCAAGCATCCAACTTACCTATAAATATAGAAGAGGTGTTAAGAGTAGACAGACCTATGGAACTGCATAATATAGTCAAACAATATTTAACACGAACAAATGTTAATATGTAGTGGCTGGGAATGTGAAGGTTTGATGCTGTTATTACGTACAATGCTTATGACTTTTAACAGATGAAAGTCAATTAATTATCTGTTAAAGTCAGTTATATAACTAGAACCGCCAGGCCTTTACACCCCTTCACTTTAATATTATTCTTGTTCAGAGTTTCTTCTTAATTTTTATTTTTTTATATTTTTTTATTTAACGTATAAGCACAATTGTGATTGTCCCTATTTACAATGACTTGACAAATGTGATGCCACTTTCTCATATCGGCAGTTTTTCATATTATTTGGAATTGAAAACAATATATACCGGTATCCTAATTATAATCCATCAGAGGTTGAACAGGATATTTTTCTTCATTAATTTAAAAAAAAGAAGAGAGATGAAATAAAGCAGTATAAATGTGATTGGACTTTGAATAATTAAAATCTAACAAACGTTGAAAGCAACATTATTATTGTGAAAAATACACTCTCCTAAAATAGATACCTGTAAGATATTTTGTCGGATTCTAGAGTAACCTTTATGACGTCATTTAAGACATCAGATCAATTTTTGCCAAAAATAAAGATTGAATAAGGCAGAACTAAAGTGACAAATGGTCATTACATAGCATATTTGGACTTAGACGAAGGGGTTAGTTTACAATACAAGTCAGCAAACTCTTTTTATTCAGGGTTTAAAATGACAAACTAAATCAAATTCTAAATCAACTGAAAAGTAAATCGTCACAGGGAAGAGTAGTGCGCGAAATGAAGTGTGTGAACCATTCATAGTCATCTAGCTTTGTATCAAATGTTAAATTAAGTGATTAAATACTGTCATTTGCTGTGAGATCGAGATTACAATTACTTCAATGTGAAAGTCTTTTGCATTTATACTATCCAGAATCATACAAAAAAATTTCAACATATGTAACCACCCATACGAAACAATTTTACATATATTAAATGGATTTACTAAATTTCAAGGCTTGTACCAGCAGAGACACAGCAGGGTTGTAGACATTGTTTATGAGAAAGTGAAATCTGTAAATCGTAAAGCTAGTGATATAACAATAAATAAAGAAATAATAGCTAAACCATCTCTCTTCGCCAGCAATGGAAATTCATTTAAATCATGGACTGTAAAACTTGATTTAACAATAATAAACAAAGTAGGCAAAATCGCTTTTCTAGTAAAAGCATCAACATCATATGATGCACATTCAGATGATTGTTACCAATATAAATTTTATAAGTACTGTCCAATGAGCGCGGAAATCAATGAATTAGGATATCATAAAGCTAGTTGCTTATCCTTTACAGGACGTGGCAATCAACCCCAGCTTTTATTGGCTGCTTTTGATTTTTCTAGGCAATTTTTTCATTCAGTAGTTTGCCATTGCTTTCTGAACGGTACGGCACTTATACCATTGTTAAAAATCCACACAAAGCGATCTGCTACCAAACCGCCTGCAGCAGGTTTCGAACCTGGTATATCTGGATTATGAAACTGCGTTCATATCCATTAGGCCACAGACGCCGACCAAGGATATCATACATATGTTATAGTACTGATAATTGGTAGTCTAGGATACATGCAAAGTACAGGACTGAGGAAATTTGAAGCCAGAGTATTATGTACGTATATCAGTACCAGTGCAATCATAGGGTCGTACAGGACATGAAAATTTCGATGTTAAAAAAAAACACCCATATTAATATAATTGAGACATTTATCAAACTATTTAAATAAAAGGTAAATGTAGTCCCATAGAAGATACTGCCGTAGGGGAATGAAGAATTAGACACTTCACTATACTAGGTCCAGCATTGAGAGGTGGGGGGTAACCAGTTCCCTTCCTCGCTGCTTTTTCCTTCTCTAACTCAAAGAGCAGAGTCAGGTACCAATTTACAGCTGGGTAGACTGGAGCGTGCTGGTACCGTGATTCGAACATATGTACACCTTTGCCGTGAAAGAGTAGCGCTCCAACCTCTCTGTCAATCGGACGCTCAAATAAACATTGTTAAAAATGTAATAATTGATTAAAACTTGTTTAATCAAATAATCAATTATAAAAAATTTCAACCAATTAATTAATCGTTAAAGATGCCAGCCCTTATATATATATACTTTTGCATATCTGTGTGTGTGTTCCAAAGTTTTCCATGATTTTCATAAGCTCTAATGTTCAAAACGGGGAACATCTATGGCCGCGCTTTCTATTTGGCCAGAATGACTGTCTGCAGAATATGTGGTCTAGGTCCAGTCAGCAGCGTCACTGGGAAGGTTCATTGCTTCTGATCATCATAAGCCCAAGGTAGCTTGCTGCTTTGTCACTGTCAACATCGCCCAGGACGTCCACGAAGATTTCATCGCCGGAATTAAGTTCAAAGATACCTCCTGGAAATAAGCGATAAGGTCATACAATATTTGACATATGTACACAGTGATAAGGTAGCACAATATGTGACATAAGTACACAGTGATAAGGTAACACAATATGTGACATTTGTACACAGTGATAAGGTAACACAATATGTGACATATGTACACAGTGATGAGGTAACACAATATATGACATATTTACACAATGATAAGGTATCACAATATGTGACATATGTACACAATGATAAGGAAACATAATATGTGACATATGTACACAGTGATAAGGTAACACACTCTGTGACATATGTACACAGTGATAAGGTAACACAATATGTGACATATGTACACTGTGATAAGGTAACAGTATGTGAGATATGTACATAGTGATAAGGAAACAATATGTGACATGTACACAATGATAAGGTAACACAAATTGTGACATATGTACACAGTGATAAGGTAACACAATATGTGACTTAAGTATACAGTGATAAGGTAACAGAATACGGACATATTTACACAGCGATAAGGTAACACAATATGTGACATAAGTATACAGTGATAAGGTAACAGAATATGTGACACATGTACACAGTGATAATGTAACACATTATGTGATATATGTACACAGTGATAAGTAACATGTTATATACATAGTGATAAGGTAACACAATATGTGTCATATGTACATAGTGGTAAGGTACCACAATATGTGACATATGTATACAGTGATAGGGTAACAGAATATGTGACATGTACACAGTGATAAGGAAACACAATATGTGACATGTACACAATGATAAGTTAACGCAGTGTAACATATGTACACAATGATAAGGTAACACAAAATATGACATATGTACACAGTAACAAGGTAACAACATATGTGACATTTGTACACAGTGATAAGGTAACACAATATGTGACATATGTATACAATAATAAGGTAACAAAAAAAGTGACATGTACACAGTGATGAGGTAACATAATGCATGACATGTTCACACTGATAATGTAACACAATATGTACATAGTGATATGGTAACAATGTCTCGTACGTGTATACAGCGAGAATGTAACAATGTGTGGTAAGTGTACACAGCGATAAGGTAACAATGTGTTGTAAGTGTACACAGCAATAAGGCCCTGAAGAATCTGATTGCCATCATACTTTAGGAGGGTGCTATTGTGATAAACGAGCGCCAAGTCTTATCGCTCTCTTTCCCATCATCTCTCTTTTCTTTCATTTTCCACCACATTTCCTTTTTCATCGTTGTACCAGTAATCTTTAATCACGACTGGACTTTAAACTGTAATCTTTATTACTCATGACTTGATTTAGTCCTGCACCTTGCATTATCATTTGAAGTCCACATTGCCTCGTGAGACCTTGCATTATCTTTTGAAGTTCACATTGCCTAGTGAGAAATCTTGAGAAACACACCTGGCTATATATTTTGATACGTAGGTCCCTGTGCAGAAATCGCCAGACAGGCCACCTGGATATATTGATTATTCTAGGAGATGCTGGCTGGACAGTGGTGATTCTAGCCTTTTCATGGCAAACAAATCCGTGCCATACCACATTGAGCCATACACTAAAGCGATAAAGGACTTGCGAAGCAGCACCTTGATTACCTAGCAAGATATGAATGAGAGATTTAAGAATGAAACGAGGGAACAAAGGATATGTAGCGCGCCAGAGAACGCACGCAAAACTTCACGGAAAGCAATAATTGACATGCAAAGTACAATGGACAGCAAGCTTTGTGGCAGTTAGAAGGCGGGTGATTTTTGCATTAGGCGGCCAATTGTCAAACTTTGGTTTGCCATGCCGCACGGAACTGAAAATTTGTGGCGAATAGCCCACCCACTTTTAGACTGACATGGGACAAGAGAGATCCAAGGTCTGAGCCACAAGATAGATTCCTCGCTATTGGTTTAGAGGCGGAGTTTTACGTCACAGGCAATATTTGGGAACATATGGGCGATTTAGGAAGATAATATACTGCGGAGTTCATCAGAGATCAGTACAGTTTCAGTACAGCGTGGTGTAGAACATATCACAGACGCCTAGTCTTATTAGACGTGTTAGTTCCTGTGTGGATTTTGAAATTGATCTATCTGGAATTTATAGTGTTCTTAAAGGAATTCGCGAAAGGGAAAAAGGAGGTTAGTGAATCTTTTGAAAACTATTAATAATTTTCCTTAGTCTTTAAGTTAAGATTTACTTTTGCACTTAGCATCATAGCTAAATGTGCGGAAGATAGTTTTCAATTAATTCTTCTAGTAGATGATTAATTAAATCAAAAGATTGTCATCTAAGATGATAGGAGGTAATTGATAGTTCATACTTCACCTTCATCTAGGTTGTGAGGCCATCATACAGACTTATATGTGCCCACACTCTCATGCGCAATATATTTAACCATTGTGAGATGCATCTCATGTCATACATAATTACTAGAGAATTTAACTCATCATTAGCGAAGAGTAGTATAAAAGAAAGTCAACCATTGATATTGTGTGAAAACTTACGAAGACTTTTGTGTGTCTTCAGTCCAACAGAAGATTGAGTCGACATATTACATGTTGAACATTACCCAGTAGGAAACTAGCAAAGTGTACATCTGGATAGCAGAATTCGCCTTTAGGACATCCTTAACTTCCTCAGTTAAGAAGGAAGAATTCTCGCACACGTTTACAAGGTGGTCGCAGCATTTTAATTCACCTTTTATCAAGAGCGCATTTTGAGAATCAAGATTCCAAATTTACAAGTTGATTCTCATGTTTAGACCAAGTACAACGCACTCTTAAGCGCATTTAATGAAAGAAGACTCCATAGTCACAAGCTGAGTCGTATATGCAGATATCAAGTGCAGCTTACTCCAAAATATATGTTGAAAATCAAGCGTACATACTCAATGTGATGAGTCTACATGCCAAGATCACTTCGTGACAATCTAACGTCTGGCCAGTACCCTTGGGAGATTAGACAGCAGACATTTTTCATACGACAACTGTCAACTGTTTGTCAACGCTACAGAGATATTGTCAAACATTGAAGGACAGTATATCGTCAACGCTCTCAGTATCACAAAAGTAATTCATCAGAACGTCTTCGAGATATAACCCACTCAACATAACTACCTTGGACATTCTATGCATACATGTGAATCATCATACCCAGGTGGAGCATTACTCATCATTTTAGTAACAAGTATCATATCACATCATCATTTCGCTTCACATAGTTTCATTCTTCTATTTAACTAACTTCAATATTAATATCTCATCTGTGTGTTTTTGCGTGAATCGTCCTTCACCATCATCACGTTCTAATTACTACTAACCCTATATGTGTAGATATTTAATTAATAAACCCAATAATCGTTTGATCATTATCTAGTTCGTTAATGTACTGTAGCCGTGTATGGCCTTGCCACGTGAGCCAATTTAAGGTTATATGTGGCTTTGATGACAGACAGGTTTGTCTCTTATTTTCTACTTCTACTTGGTTGATGATCGTATAGGTTCGTATCTCTGCCCAAACAGTAGCCTACTTGTTTATGTTAAGAAAATTCTTTCTCACAGACGACAACGTTACCCAGAACAACAGTTGATAGATGATTTCACGATGACAGCGGTCATCATATCAAACGTAGAACTTTATTTACATCTGTGAAATAATATGCCCAACATTCCACCTGAGGTTGGCGGACTTGTACAATAAGATTCAGTAGGTAAAATTTCAGTGTCACTTTATCTCTCTCTCGAGGAAGATGAAGGGAACTGCGGTAAGACGTGGAGTACAATGGATGAGTATGAAAAAAATCGAATAAAGGTGATTCGTCTTACGAGTACCAAAGATAAAGAAAATAGCCAATAAAGCGGCCACAAGGCATTCGTCAGTGAAAGGAAAGAAAGTGAAGGCTAGATAGGACACATAGGAATCTAAACAAATATAAAAATAAATCCAGGGTTCTTCCCTAAAGGCAGCAAAGTTCTAACACGCTTGCCGCCGAACAGATGTACGTCTCCGGAAAAGGAAATGACTGCTACTTCCGGATGTAAACAGTACTTACTAAGAAACTAAAAAAAACGAAACTGAACAATAGACTACCCAAACGTAATATTAATGAGGACTGGAGATAGAAGAGAACAGAATGAGTGTTAAGTCATGTTTTCGCGTGGGAGTTAAGTGTTTGGGATTTTCACGTGCGGGTCTACTTTTTTATAGACACGCTTGTGAGCACATCTAAAGTTATGAGATGGTTAATTATTTGCGTGCCTTTGTGCACTATATTTGAACATAATAGCTCAACTGGGTATGTTTTATTTTGAAAGAAAGAGTTCAAATAGACACGTTGAGTGAATCACGAAGTTGGGGAGACAAATAGGTGAGCTGAGACAAACACGTGAGCTGATCTCACATGTCAATCTTTTAGTTCGCGCTTGAGTGAAAATGTACTGAGTTGAAGCGAGAGAAAATATAATCTCGGGGTCATTGAGTATCTGGCAGGGCTTCGGCACGGTTGGTTATGGCATGCCGCTAGTGTGTCCAGGGTTTTTTTTTTGTATGAAGGATAACACATTGTACCTTCATGGAAGAGATTCGATATTATTCAAAGTCTGGATAATGAAAAAACGAGGAATATAAGACCTCGTCACGGTAGAGCTTCCACCGTCATTGAGATGACGGCGGTTAGTGAGTCCAATCAAATTCATATGGATTATGTGTATCAACGTGCATATATCTGCTATTATAACCTGTGATGATTTGCTGTTTATGACGTCGAATTCATATGGATTATTTGTATCAACGTGCATATATCTGCTATTATAACCTGTGATGATTTGCTGTTTATGACGTCGAATTCAATATGGATTATTTGTATCAACGTGCATATATCTGCTATTATAACCTGTGATGATTTGCTGTTTATGACGTCGAATTCAATATGGATTATTTGTATCAACGTGCATATATCTGCTATTATAACCTGTAATGATTTGCTGTCTATGATGTCGATGTTCCTGTCGTCAATAAACTGTGAATGATGTGGAAACTAATTCATCTTACCCGTTGGTCCATTTCATGACCCTAACGTTACTGTTGTGTGGGTTGCACCACATTTAAACAAATCTAGGGGACCCATGACATTCACTCAAATATTAAACACTTGTCGGCCACTATCAGTAAGCCCGACATTGCTGACATCAACCTGATTAGCTGCGCCAGTCAGCAGCACTAACACACAGCACTTCCAGTACATCCGTAACAGAAGTGGGGATCCAGTTATATGGGGAACGAATTTTTTTTGGTGTACACAAAGTCAAGAGATACAAAGTTGCCAGTTCAGGATTTCGTTAGCAAGTTTCAAGACTATATGTCAACTATTTCGTTTGAAAGACCTTAAAAACTAGGGGATCCTGTACCTATCGACGTTGGACTGCTACGTACCGTGTGACACCCGATGCCCATCGTTGTCGTTGTCGCGAACGCCGGGAGTTCTTTTTGAAGATTTTTTTGTATGTGCACTGTGCCACTGTGGTATGTTGACGAGCCTTTCTTTATAATGTGTACCATTTTTTCTTCTTAGTGTTCTATGTTCCATGTTTTATGCGGGTTTGGTTGGGAGGTGACTTACGTTAGGAAACATCCCAGTTTCACCCCAGGGCCTACGTAAGCGTTCTATAGGGACTTTTGCAGATTTCCCGCAGTGGAAATTCCAGCTTATTTTTGCTGAAGGATTTTCAGTCCACTGTGCTTGGTGATCTGTGACACCATTTGTTTAGGCGTGACGTACTGTTTTTTATTGTTGTTATTGTAATATTTTTTTCTCTGTGCCTTAGTTTCATGATTGATTTGTTTGTGATTGTCATTCTCAACCTCACTATCATTAATTTCTATACAAATTATATACTGTGCTGTTGCTTGTCGTGTCACTCCTCTTACATTCTTTGCAATATTTTTTCTTTAGTTCTGCTTTCTTGTTTATTTGATTCTGCGAACGTTATCATTTGTTCTTGGGTATTTCGTCTTTGTTTCAGTTATTCTCCGTACCTTCATCATGTATTTCTTGTCTTAATTTTATGCACGACTTATGATTGATTTATAATTATATGCTATATTACCATTCCTGACATTGATAGGAATTTGTATACAAGTTCTATGAACAAGAACTTGCCACCCGCTAATTAGGGATAAGGTTAACTTCTTAGAAAATATCTGACTAGATAAGTTAACTACTTATAAAATTAGACAGAATGTCTAGTTTGGACTATTTCATCAAGCAAGGGAAGGCGCTTGGTATGGAGCCTGGAGAGTTAAAGCTATTCGCAACCGTTGAGTATGCGAAAGTACAGGAAGCTGAAAAACATAAACTTCAAATGGAAGCTGAAGATAAAAAAACTTCAAATGGAAGCTCAGAAACTTCAAATGGAAGCTGAAAAACATAAACTTCAAATGGAAGCTACTGAGAACGAAAACCGTAGACTTCACGAGCAAAAGTTGTTCTCTATGGAACTTGAAAAAATGAAGGTAATGAATGAAAATAATACACACAATGCTCCGGACACTCAAACAACTTCACATAAGAACAATTCTAGTTTTTATAAGATCCGGTTGCCTCCTTTTAGACCTACCTCCGATGACGTCTTATTTTATCTGAATAGGTTCGAACTCACATGTGAGTCTCATAAAATAGATAAGTCAGAATACTGTGCTCGACTAATGGAACTACTTTCAGGCGAAGCTATGACAGCTGTAAGTATGTTGGAAGGTCCTGACAAGAATAACTACGATACTGTCAGAGCAGTTTTATTTTTAAAAAATACCAACTCGATGAAGACGGCTATCGTCGCCGCTTTAAATCTCTATTGCCGGAGACTGGAAAAGATTTTTCAGAATTTATAGCAAATTTACGTCTTACGTTCTCACGATGGGTTGAGCTTTCAAGAATTGAGCACACTTATGAAGCCCTCAGAGACTTATTGCGTCGCGATAAAGTCATGTAGTCCGTTAACGCTTGTTTTCTTTCCTTTCTACATGAGCGAAAGCCTACAAACTTGAATGATACGGAACAATATTGTCGCCAATACGTAACTGCACACCTAAATGCAATTGTGAGCCACTCTTAAGTCAGAGAGGGTTTACCCGTGGCTTCGGCAATACCATATGGTTCTAATTTTTGCCGTAGATCACAAAGTGTTGATCGCAATTTTGGTAAGGGAGATTATCGGGATTTTAGACATTACCAAGGGAGTCCATCACGTAGTAATTCTCCCTCTCCAAGAAACCGGAGACAATTTAATGGACCTCAACATTTTGGTTCCAGTAATTCAGGAAATTATAGAAGGAATAACTACACTAGGGATTGGCAACCTTACAGTAATTTTTCTCCAATTCAACAAGATTCATCTAACAGACATTTTGATGAAAGAGAAAATAGTTATCGCAACAATTCTCACTGGGGTTCAAATCAAAACAATGTTCCCAATAGAGAAAATAACAATGGTCCCAATGGAGATAATAGTCATGATCGATCTCGAAATAGTGGTAGATCTTCAAATGATCGATCGCATCGCCATGCTAACTCAGCTCAGCATGAGCCTCAAATGAACATAAATCAGGGTGACACTAATAATGTTAATAATGCTACTGCGTGTTCTGCTTTCGATTTTAAGCGCGCATCTCAGAGCCCAGAATGCGCAACTTTATTTCAGCCTGCAGCGGTAACTACCTTGAGGTGCAGTCATCCTCTACCGACTCTTCCAGCCTTGTCTGCACATGATGGAACAGGGTCTCTTTCCCTACACAAGGGATTTGTAAATAATAATCCCGTCTCAGTGCTCTTTGATTCGGGATGCATGACTGTTCGAATTAGGCAGTCTCTGGTACACCCTTCCTGTGCCACAGGTAATGTGGTGAAGTGTGTGACATTCCGAGGTACAGTTGAGACTTTTCCAACTGCCATTGTTCACATTGCCACTCCCGTTTTTACGGGATATATTCACGCATGCATGCTCCCAAATCCGATCGCCGACCTTATTGTCGGGCGCATACATGGTGTTAGAGATTGTACTCCACAACAGATTGCTGCCTGGGAACAGCCACATATTCATGCTGCTTGTGCAGTTACGACTAAAGCACAAGCTCAAAATCCTTTGCAGGTCCCACCTGCTATAACTCATGAGGTACATGATTATGATGCTCACTCTGTTATGTCACGGGAGTCTTTTATTGAACTCCAACAAAATGATACATCATTACGTAAATTGTTTCTGTTATTTAAACAGGATAACAAAATTACGAGACAAACCTTAGACATTTGTTCTTAATTTAAAATGGAGTGCTAGTTCGGATGGTACGTGATTCTACTTCATCCATTCGATCACAAATTCTGGTACCTGCTGACATGAGAGTTCGTATCTTATAACATGCCCACGACTCTCAGTGTGCAGGACATATGGGTTTTTCAAGCACTAAATCTAGGGTGCTTTCTTCCTTCTTTTGGCCTGGCGTAAATAGGGACGTGACTATTTATTGCCGCTCCTGTACGATATGTCAGGAGGTTAAGTAACGAGGGCCACGCCATGCAGCTCCCATCCAAGCTGCAGACATTCCTATCCGTCCTTTCGAAAAAATGGCAATCGGCATTATCGGCCCTTTATCAGTCATGTCTGCCAGGGGACACCGATACATTCTTACATGTATTGACATGTATACTCGGTGGCCAGAGGCTATACCTCTTAAGAGCATTTCTTCTGCGAATGTTGCAGATGCTCTTTGGCTAATTTTTTCTCGTTTGGGTTTTCCCAAGAAAATGTTGTCTGATCATGGTACACAGTTTGTGTCCGACTCTATGTCTAAAGTAATGGCCATGCTCCACATTGACAGGTCTCTAAGTAGTGTGTTTCACGCGATGTCAAATGGTTTAGTTGAGCGTCAAAACAGGACACTTAAGCAGTTACTTGGGAAGGTAACTGGTGACTATCCTCAGGATGGGAAAGGGTTTTACCAGCTGCGTTTTTCGCCTATCGAGAAGTGCAAATGAGCATACAGGTTTTTCACCATTCGAGCTCGTGTTCGGTGCACAACCTCGTGGCCCCATGTCTTTACTTCACGACCTACTCATTGCCGATGACATTAATGATGACACTCAGTCCTCTTACGAGTATGTCATCGTGTTGAGACATAAAATTATTAATGCATGCAGGTTGGCTACCGCTGCGTCGGAATCCGCCAAAGAAAAGGCAAGATTATTATGGAACGTTGCACCCTGTGATGTATGTCTCAAGAAAGTTGACTGCAGCAGAACGGAAGTATTCTGTCCTAGACCGTGAACTGTTGGCTATGGTGTGGGCAATACTGAAACTTCAGAGGTTCCTCCTCGGCGCACATTTTATAGTAGAGACCGACCAAAAAGCCCTTACGGCTATACAGAACAACGATTTAAAGAGCTCAAGATTATCGTTATGCCATTTCCTTGCAGCCATTTCACTTTTCAATACCGGCAGTTTGAGGTTCTAACAATGTTATGGCTGATATACTGTCCAGATGCCTACAGGATTCTCCTGGGCCGCTGGAGCTTTGATATTGTGCCGCCTCTGCGCTGCCACGTCATCACTGATGTCCTTCTGCCTAGGTACGATGACGCCAGGTATACTTTCGTTTTGCAGCACTACCCTCACCAGTGGATATTGGAGTTATTTGTTGTAAATCACTTATGTGCGCATGTCTATCCGTAGATATAAAGCTTCAAAGAACTACTAGCGCATGTTTGATTGATGACATTATCTTCATTAACTTTTAGGTGATACATTAACAACATTTTATTCGTACAAAACAGTTAGTTGATGAACTTTTAACAAGTGACAGTAATATTTAAACTTAACGTATCATTTCGATACATTTCGGTAGTGAACATTTAGCAAGTGTGTTTTTTTCTGACACTGTTATTATTCTCATTGCGCAACACTTAGTTGTGCAACAGTAACAACTGTTTATACGCGGTATTAGTTTCTGATGCCAGTGATAAGCGCCTTATTAGTGCTTAATAAGTTAATTAACTTGTTTCTCTTGCCTATTATGCTCTATTTGGATTGTAGCGTTCTTTTCTTATTTTATATTAGTATTACGTTTTGTTCCATTCTGTTTTGCCACACTTGTGTTTGTACACACCATCCATTTTTTAATTTAAATTGTTACCATGTTTTATTATTGTTTTCTTTCACTACACACATTTCATTGGTGGTAATTTTCCATTTCATTTCATCTGCTCATTTCACTTTCACCTTATTGGTTTATATTTAGTCCATATTTGATATATTTCATCTTTGTTTGAATTTGATGTTTGATTCTCTTTGCATACTTCATCTTCATACTCTCTACATACTTCCATCTCTCTATTGTTGGTTTCTTTACAATGACTTAACATATATTATAATTCTCTGTTGTATATAATAGAATTTGATCGACCTCACATTTTTGTTCGGTGTAATTTTCGATAGTAATAATAGAAAGAAAAAAATATCATTTTTTTCCCCCACCGGGGTCGGTGTAATCTGTTTAAGTCATGTTTTCGCGTGGGAGTTAAGTGTTGGGGATTTTCACATGCGGGTCTAGTTTTTTATAGACACGCTTGTGAGCACATCTAAAGTTATGAGATGGTTAATTATTTGTGTGCCTTTGTGCACTATATTTGAACATAATAGCTCAACTGGGTATGTTTTATTTTGAAAGAAAAAGTTCAAATAGATACGTTGAGTGAATCACGTAGTTGGGGAGACAAATAGGTGAGCTGAGACAAACAGGTGAGCTAATCTCATATGTCAATCTTTTAGTTCGCGCTTGCGTGAAAATGTACTGAGTTGAAGCGAGAGAAAATATAATCTCGGGGTCATTGAGTATCTGGCAGGCCTTCGGCACGGTTGATTATGGCGTGCCACTAGTTTGTCCAGGGGTTTTTTGGTATGAAGGATAACACATTGTACCTTCATGGAAGAGATTCAATATTATTCAAAGTCTGGATAATGAAGAAACGAGGAATATAAGAACCCGTCACGGTAAAGCTTCCACCGTCATTGAGATGACGGCGGTTAGTGAGTCCAATCAAATTCATATGGATTATGTGTATCAACGTGCATATATCTACTATTATAACCTGTGATGATTTGCTGTTTATGACGTCGAATTCTTCTTCCTTCTTCCTTGTTCGTCCTGAAAAGGACGTTGGTTGCGTTGTGTCTGTTTACAGCGGAGCTGCGATATCTGCGCCTTTCGGCCGGCACATCCGACTTCAGCACAGCATTTTTTGGGACCGGGTTTGCCTTCCCTCTTTGATCCCTACTCTCTCAGCCAGACTGCAGTGATGCAGCTTGTTTCCAGGACCACCAGGTGGAGGTGGACTAAGGTTTTGGTCAGCTCTGGTTCGCTGACCCTGACGCAAGCAGTCAAGCTATGGGTAGCTGACTGCATTCTCTATTGCTGCGTCTTTGGGTCCCACGTCGAATTCATATGGATTATTTGTATCAACGTGCATATATCTGCTATTATATCCTGTGATGATTTGCTGTTTATGACGTCGAATTCAATATGGATTATTTGTATCAACGTGCATATATCTGCTATTATAACCTGTGATGATTTGCTGTTTATGACGTCGAATTCAATATGGATTATTTGTATCAACGTGCATATATCTGCTATTATAACTTGTGATGATTTGCTGTCTATGATGTCGATGTTCCTGTCGTCAATAAACTGTGAATGATGTGGAAACTAATTCATCTTACCCGTTGGTCCATTTCATGACCCTAACGTTACTGGTGTGTGGGTTGCATCCCATTTAAACAAATCTAAGGGACCCACGACATTCACTCAAATATTAAACACTTGTCGGCCACTATCAGTAAGCCCGACATTGCTGACATCAACCTGGTCAGCTGTGCCAGTCAGCAGCACTAACACACAGCACCCCCAGTACATCAGTAACAATGAGTTGGAGATAAATAAATATTAAATAAAAAACAAGACATATTGAAAACATTTTAAATATATTTTTGTATTATTAGAGGGCGATGGAGAAATAGAAACATAGAATAAGAGAGGAAAGGGTCAAAATAGAACAAGAGTGGAAAGGGTGATCTCAGACAAAGGTGTGTAGGGTGTTAAGAATAGAGTCAAATTAATCTTGACTTATCCCCCTCACAGCACTCCAGTCAAATACATCCTTTTCCGCCACTTACCCATACTCCAAGCAGATTCTGTGACCAGAGAAGTATTCGGTGAGGCACCTTTGGTGGCATATAGACGCGACAAGAACCTGAAAAATCTCCTTGTTCAGAGCCGTCTCCCAAATGAGAATGTCATTCACTTTGGCACACTACCCTGTGATCGGACAGATGCACGATGTGCAAGTATGTCATCCAAACCCACAAGGTGTCTTTTCCTAAGGCCACGTTCACTATCACCAGTAGCTTTACGTGTGAGTCGTGCAATGTCATTTATACAATCATATGTAATCATCATCTCAACCCGTAACCCGTCATGGGTCGTAGGGGTGCCATGGTGGAAGCATCAGCAGACAGGGTCCTCCACTGCTCTCTATCCTCAGCAATGCGTACAAGTGTGGGAAAACCGTGTCCTGCCCATTCTTTGATGTTATCAGCCCAGGATTTTCTTTGCCTTCCTCTTCTCCGTTTACCTTCGACTGTTCCCTGGAGGATCATTTTCGAAAGGGAGTCATGACGAGTTACATGCCCAAACCAGGCAAGCTTTCGACGTTTCACTACTGACAAAAGTGGTTCTTGGTGGCCTGCATAGGTGTTTATCTTCTCTCTAACATAGACATTTGTTTTGTGCTCTTTATAGCAAATGCGCAAAATTCTTCTATAACATTTATGCTCGAAAGCCTGAATCCTTCGCTCCATATCTGCAGTGAGTGTCCAGCTCTCACACCCATATAAGAGAATAGATAATACAAGTGATTTGTATAATTTGATCTTCACAGGAAAACTGATGTTACTTTTCCAGATCACATTCAGTCTTGTCATGGCAGCTGAGGCCATTTCAAGTCTTATGTAAACTTTGCAGCAAAACCTATATTAGTCAAACAGGCAAACGACTTGGGGACAGATTCAACCAGCATGTTAATGACATCCCTCAGCAAAAATGCACACCAGTTGCCATACACTTTAATGGTCCTGACGAACATGGTCCCACCGATATCCAGGTCACGGCGATCAGATCCTGTTCCTCTGACACTGCTAGCCGAGAACAGCGTGAGAACGGTCTTATCCATCGCATAGGGTGTCTAAAACCAGCTGGTCTTAATACCCTACACACATTTGTCTGAGGTCACCATTTCCACTCTTATTCTATTTTTCTGTTTCTCAGTCGCCCTTTAATAATATAAAAATATATAAAAAAATGTTTTCAATCAGTCTTGTCTTTTTATTTAATATTTATTTCCCCCAACTCATTCTGTCCTCTTCTATCTCCAGTCCTCATTAATATTACGTTTGGGTAGTTTATTGTTCAGTTTCGTTTTTAGTTTCTTAGTAAGTACTGTTTACATACGGAACTGGCAGTCATTGCACGTCTGTTCGGCGGCAAGCGTGTTAGAACTTAGCTGCCTTTAGGGAACTACCCTGGTTATATTTTTATATTTGTTTAGATTCCTATATGTCCTATCTAGATTTCACTTTCTTTAATTTCACTGACGAAGGCCTTGTGGCCGCAACTTATGCTATTTTTCTTATCTTTTGTCCTCTTAAGACAAATCACTTTTTTCGATTTTTTTCATACCCATCCATATCTCTCTCTCGCTGCTTCAGTTATCATAAATGTTTCTAGTGGTTATTGGGATCACACTTTGAGAACCGCTGTTGTCATAATTCGATCTGCCTGTGATAAACGAGCGCAAAGGCCTTATTGCTCTATCTTTTCCTACATCTTTCGTATTGTATTTTCTCCGACATTTGCTCTTTCATCCCATATTTGCGATTTCATCGGGGGAAATAAAATCCTTTGATTGAGTCCACATGCCTGACATTATCGTTGAAGCCCACATTGCATCGTGATAAATCTGGTAAAAACACATCTGGGCATGCTGTAATTTCTGTGACACCACATTTGACGCCCAGATTGGCCAGGGGAAAACGTCTCATGCTGTAATGGTGTTATCTTGGGTCGGCCGCGGTTCAGACAAGCGTTGATTTACCACATTGGACGCCCACCTTGGCCAGGTGAACAATAAACAATCAGAGGTCAAACTACACCCACGTTTGGACTGACAGGGGACAAGAGCGATCCTGTGAATGAGTGACCAGAGGGGCCATTAAGGATTGGTTGGTATGGGCGGAGCTAGATGTCGGATCCAGAAACCCATATTGGACTAGCAGAAATATAATCTACTGCGTAGCTTGCAAGAGGAAGGAGTCCAGTTTTTTACATTGTGAGGAAGAGATTAAACCCAAAAACGCATAGCCTAACACACGTGTTTATTCAGAGTGGATATAATTCAGTTCTGTGATTAATTATGTTCTTAAAGGATTTTGCGAATGGAAAAGAAGGTTAGTAGATCTTATACTTATTAATACATTTTCTTATTTTTGTTTATTTTAACCTCACAGCTAAAATATGCGAAAGATAAAGTTTCAAATAATTCTTGGCATAACTGATTAATAAAATCAGAAGAGTTTCCTAGAAGATGATAGGATGATAGGAGGTAATTAATAGTTCATACGTCACCTTCATCATCATCACAGTCTCCCATGCGCACACACTCTCATGCACAAGATATTTAACATCATTAGAATTGAACTCAGAGAGAGAGAGATGAATAATGAGCAGTAGTTTAAATGCAAGTCAACCAGTGATGTTAAATGTGAAAAACTTACGAAGACTTTTGTGTGTCTTCAGTTCATCAGAAGTCTGAGTCTACACGCAACGTGTCTGACGTCTAACCAGAAATAAGTTATCAAAAACGGACATTTGGCTAGCAGAATTCGCCATAGGACATCTTTCATTCCTCAATTAAAAAGGAATATTGTCTCACCCACAAGTCAGAAGGTGGACGCAGCATTTTTCGTCACCATATACTGCTTGCTCACAAGTTCAATACAGAGTTATCACAAGTTCAATACAGAGTCACCATAAATTCAAATCACTCGAAAGATCATTATTATCTGAAGTCAAGCAAAAGAGCTCAAAAGAGGAATCGCATATTTATAGCAAGGACAACACCCTCTTAAGCGCATTCTATGAAGCAGACTATATATATTTTATGAATCACGACTACATATGCAAGGTTATGAGTCTACATATCACTAACATTTCGTGAAGATATCCAGTCTGACCAGTACCCTCGGGAGATTAGACAACAGACCTTTTGTTCATATGACAGCTATTAACTGTTGATCAACACTACAGAGATATACTCAAACAGTGAAGGAATATACATAGATATCTCGTCAGCGTTCTCCGTACGACAACAGTATTCATCAGAACGTCCTCAGCTTAGAGATACCCCACTCGACATAACGTATAACAACTTGGGACATTTTATGCATACATGTGAATCCTCATATCTAGGAGAAGCATTTAGAGACACATGGACTGTGTAGAGTACTCACCATTTTGGTAACACGTATCATATCACATCATCATTTCACTTTACACCAGTTCATTCTTAATTAACTATTACTTAATTAATTGCAATTTTATTATCTCATCTGTGTGTTTTGTGTGAATCGTCTTTCACCATCATCACGTTCTAACCATTACTAACCCTATATGTGTGGATATTTCATTAATAAACCCAACGATCGTTTGATCATTATCTAGTTTGTTAATGTATCACTCGTGCTGTCGGTGTTACATATTCACGTATAGGAACATTTCTCTACGCAGATGAGGTTGGGGGCTTTTTCTTTACGGGATCTAAGGGCAGAAGCTAAGGTCGTGGGGAAACAGAACTCTTTCCATAATTAATTAGAAAACACTGTCTAGTGGAAAGCATTCGCATTCCTGTCTTCTTGTCCCTATCTCGAATAGGTCTTTATTCTTTCCTAACGAGCCAATTTCTAGAGACCTTATATCTAATATCTCATAGACTATTCCTGGCAAAAACTACTGTTGTAGTTGCCCCAGTACTCACCACATGACAATTGTGTCCTCGTCTTGGGATTAGTGAACCCGGACTTAGAAGTGTGATAAATCACATTTTCATCCCTGCTATACATTTGCGATAATTGCAAAATTTGTTGGCATTTTGAGGGATTACCTTCTAGACTGACTATTACTATAATTTGTCTATTTCATAGGGGGGATAATTTATATCTCTAAAGCACGAGTGATACTTTTTAAATTGAGTATCAAACGGACAGAGTAAACACTTTTTGAGAACAGAGGATACTGTAGAGAACTGAAAAAAAAATTTTTTCCAGTAACTGCTGGAGAAATTGTTATCATAAATATTTAGTAAATTTTTCATAGAAACTTCGAGATAATCTGTTAATTAATTTTTCAGAATACGCTGAGTGAGTGACTTTTAAGAACTATTTGAACTTGATTACTAATTTAAACCTAGCTGGTTTTAAAGAAATAATTACTTGGGCGAGTCTATTAAATTTGTTTGGAGGTCACTGCCAATTTTTCCCTTCGCAAACCCGTACTGCATATCATGGCAGATGCTGCAAAAAGTAGAACTAGTTTAATGGAGGCAGGGCGTGAATACGGGTTAAGTGGAAAAGACCTGATGAAATATGTAAGCGAGGAGACTGATAAACTCCATGCAAGAGAGATGGAAATGCAGAAACTTACAATGGAGAAAGCCGCAGCAGAAGCAGTGGAGCGGAAAGAAGCAGCAGAAGCAGCGGAGCGGAAAGCCGCAGCAGAAGCAGCGGAGCAGAAAGAGAAAGCCGCAGCAGACGCAGCGGAGCGGAAAGCCACAGCAGAGCATGCACTTAACATGAAGCAACTGGAAATCCAGGGACAGACCAATTAGATAGAGCTGGCAAAAAGTGCAGCGGCTTCCAACTGTGATGGAGGGTACTCACCCCGCTCAGATGGTGTGCCTAATTCGCAACCTGCGCCACCCAATGCCATGAACTTTCCGTTGGAACCTTTTTCAGAAAGGAACGATACCATGGACGCCTTTTTAGACCGCTTCAAACGCTTTGCAACAGGGTTTGGACTTGAAGAACGGAAGTGGAACTTGAAACTTTCCCAGGGCCTAAGAGGAGCCGCCTACGAAGTTTTTAATAAACTTCCGGCCGGAGAGCAAGATGACTATCAGGCATTGAAAAAAGCTCTCTTGGTGAGGTACGAGCTTCATTCAGAGGCTTACCGAAAACAATTTCGAGGTTCTAGGAAGGAGGCCGGAGAGACTTTCTCACAGTTCGCAGCCCGTATTGAAGACTACCTAGTGAAGTGGTGTACACTGGGAAACTTTACCGAGAACTATGACGGGTTGAAAGAGCTGATTGTGATAGAGCAACTAAAAGAATCTATGTCGGTGGAAATGCGTAGATTTCTCACTGAAAACGGCGCTGACCGGTTAGAAAATATTCTTACACTGGCAGAGCGATTCCAAAATGCTCTCATTGAGTCTCAAGGAGCCAGAAAGAAGTTTTCGGATCAGGCGCCAAAGCAACCTGCTCGCTCCCAACCAGACCAACAAAGCAAAGGACCACACATCTCGCATAAACAGCACGCAAAACAAGATAACTACAAAGAGCAAAACAAGAAAAATGCTGCGCCACACCAGAGGCAGGGAGATAAATGGTGCAAGTACTGTCGCTTGAACAATCACAACACTAATGAGTGCAAGCGCAGACCTCCTCCCCAACATGCTGCCTGTCTGCAGACAAAATCGTCACCCCGGAAGGAGCAGAGGACCGCAAACGTTTCTCATCCTCCTGTCATCGAATCAGTCCTCGTAAACGGACAATCTGTGGAGTGCCTTTATGACACAGGACTTGCTTTCGATGCGGTGGTCACGGCATCTCTTGTCACCCCTGACCAGATAACAGAAGAGAGTGTCGACATCCAAGGTCCGACGAAGGATGTTGCACCCATGACACTGCCAGTTGCACTTATCAGAGTGGAATCTCGTTACGCGACAGGAGAGATTCGTGCAGCTATAATGGAAGAACCAATCTACTCTTTAATCTTGGGATGTAGATATGTGTTCCTTGGAGAACCTACTCAACCACTAGTCATGGCGGCCGTACAGACTAGAGGACAGTCAAAAAAAAGACGCAGAGCAGGAACCTCCTACCAATATCCTCCCCGAGGAATTGAAGAGGGCCCAAATGGAAGATTCCTTACTGGCGCCCTGTTTTAAAAAATTACCTAGGACACACAACCCACCTACCAAGGGAGACTTCTTTATGAAAAATGGATTGATGTATCGCCGAGCTGGAAATGAAGGACAGGAACACAACCAATTAGTAGTTCCTGCAACCTATAGGAACCAGGTGCTTGAGATGGGCCATTCTATCCCATTTAGTGGACACATGGGAATGAGCGCCACCACTCAAAGGATCGCCTGCCACTATTATTGGCCAGCGATCACCGGCGACATTGAACGTTTCGTCAAGTCTTGTCCTCAGTGCCAAAAAGTTGCACCAAAACACTGGACGGCACCCGCGACCCTTGGGGAGATGCCAATCTTGGGCACCCCATTTGAAAGAGTGGCCGTGGATATAATTGGACCTCTGCTGAGAACTAAGAAGAGGAACTCCCATATCCTTACCTTAATGGACACCTGTTCCATGTGGGGCGAAGCCATAGCCATGCCAGCATGCGATTCAGTGCATGTAGCTGACGCTTTACTGAATATCTTTACTAGATTGGGCTTCCCGCATGAAATTCTCACAGACAACGGGTCACAATTTAGAGGCAAGTTGACAGAGGAGGTGCTTAGAATATTCAAGACTAGGCATATCCATACTTCGCCCTATCACCCCCAAAGTAACGGGCAAGTAGAGCGATTTAACGGGACGCTCACCTCTATTCTTCGGAAGTTGGCACATGAGAAGCCAGAAACTTGGGATCAGTATCTTCCTGCCGCATTATTTGCTTATAGGGAAGTACCGCATGCGTCAACTGGAGTTCCTCCGGCCACATTACTCTTCGGAAGACCTATTAAAGGTCCATTAGAAGCATTACTAAGAACATGGACAGATGCCAAGGCAGACGACACTGTCACATCAGCCTTCCAGTACGTCACAGACTTGAAACAACGCCTGAAGACTGGCTGGGAATTAGCCACAACGAAAGTACGGGAGGCTAGGCGGAAACATGCCAAATATTACAATCGCAATGCGAAGGACCGAGAACTAGCAGTAGGAGAGAAGGTGCTACTTCTTCTGCCAAGTAGCAGTAATAAGTTGCAGATTTGCTGGAGGGGTCCCTACAAAGTTGTGGAGAAGATTTCTCGCACCAACTATAAAATCGCCGTGAACGGAAAGCAGAAAATGTATCACTTAAATCTGCTTAAGAAGTTTTACGAGCGAGCCCCTGCCGAACCAGCGCACCTCATGACTATGGCCATTGCTATGCAAATGGAAGAAGAGCCATTATCATCCGTAGAGTACCCGGTGAAACAGGAGGAATCACATTTAGATGTGAAAATAAGCTCCACCCTAACGGAAGCCCAGCAAGAAAGTGTGAGGAGATTGATGGAAAACCACGCCGACTCTCTGACAGACAAACCGGGCCGGACAAACCTGATGGAGTTTGACATGGAAGTCACGGATCCTACGCCCGTCCGAATGAGAACCTATCCGATTCCGTATGCCAAGGCGACGGCATTAAAGCAAGAAATTGATTACTTACTTAAGGAAGGCATAATTTCGAAGTCGGAGTCCCCTTACAGTGCGGGTGTGGTGCTGTTACGCAAACCCAGTGGAGAACACCGCCTGTGCATCGCCTACCGACAGCTGAATGCGTTAACACAGTTCCAGCATAAACCGTTACCGGACCAGAACCAGCTATTTACTAAGCTGAGCAGGGCTCGCTATTTTTCAAAGATCGACCTCAGTAAAGGGTACTATCAAATACCGGTAAAAGCTGAGGTGAGGAATCTGTTAGCCTTCAGTACTCCAGATGGACACTTCGAATTTAATGTGATGCCATTTGGACTGAACAATGCTCCTAGTGTCTTCACAAGGATGATGCGAAAGTTATTGGATCCTTTGAATCATCCCGCCATCAGCAATTTTATGGATGATATCCTAGTAGCTACTGAATCGTTTGAAGAACATATATCAGCGCTATCCTTGCTGTTTAACAGACTCAGAGAAGCGGGACTAACCGCCCGCCCAACCAAATGTCAAATTGGGTGTGAACAGCTAGAATTCCTAGGACATACTATATCCCATGGGACCATGTTTCCCGAGACTCGAAACGTTGAGAAGCTGAGAAATGCACCGAGACCGTCCACTAAAAGGGATGTCCGGTCATTTGTATCTCTCGGTGGATTCTACCAGAGATATATAAAGGATTTTAATAGCCTCTGTGCGCCGCTTACATCGCTAACCAAGAAAGGAAACCCAGATAAAGTGACATGGTCAGCAGAATGTGAACATGCATATGCACTCTTAAAAGAGAAACTCACCACAAAATCTATTTTACGGCTTCCGGATTTAACTAGAAAATTCATCTTGCGAACAGATGCCAGTAACATTGGAATCGGGGCTACATTACTACAGCCAGATGACAGAAGCCCACCAAATCTATTTCCGGTCGCATATGCGAGTCGGAAGTTAAACCGAACAGAACAAAACTATTCCAAAATCGAAAAGGAATGTTTGTCCCTCGTCTGGGGAATACAAAAATTTCAAGCATACCTGTACGGAAGGAAATTTGCAATCCAGAGTGATCACCAACCTCTGACCTTCCTCGCCAATTCAAAGAATTTGAATGCTAGACTGATGAGGTGGTCGCTTGTTCTACAACCCTACACGTTTCAAGTGGACTATATCCAAGGAAAACATAACGTAGAAGCGGATTTTTTAAGCCGTCATCCTATGAGGCAGGACGGAGAGCACAGACAAGTAGAGGAAAGGGTGGAAACCGGAGACAAAAACGAAGATGAGGAAAAGGATTAAGGAATCCCGAGCAAGAAGGCTAAGCTCTCCTGAGTACGATTGACATCACACTTGAGGAGGGGCTATTGTGATAAACGAGCGCAAAGGCCTTATTGCTCTATCTTTTCCTACATCTTTCGTATTGTATTTTCTCCGACATTTGCTCTTTCATCCCATATTTGCGATTTCATCGGGGGAAATAAAATCCTTTGATTGAGTCCACATGCCTGACATTATCGTTTGAAGCCCACATTGCATCGTGATAAATCTGGTAAAAACACATCTGGGCATGCTGTAATTTCTGTGACACCACATTGGACGCCCAGATTGGCCAGGGGAAAACGTCTCATGCTGTAATGGTGTTATCTTGGGTCGGCCGCGGTTCAGACAAGCGTTGATTTACCACATTGGACGCCCATCTTGGCCAGGTGAACAATAAACAATCAGAGGTCAAACTACACCCACGTTTGGACTGACAGGGGACAAGAGCGACCCTGTGAATGAGTGACCAGAGGGGCCATTAAGGATTGGTTGGTATGGGCGGAGCTAGATGTCGGATCCAGAAACCCATATTGGACTAGCAGAAATATAATCTACTGCGTAGCTTGCAAGAGGAAGGAGTCCAGTTTTTTACATTGTGAGGAAGAGATTAAACCCAAAAACGCATAGCCTAACACACGTGTTTATTCAGAGTGGATATAATTCAGTTCTTTGATTAATTGTGTTCTTAAAGGATTTTGCGAAGGGAAAAGAAGGTTAGTAGATCTTATATTTATTAATACATTTTCTTATTTTTGTTTATTTTAACCTCACAGCTAAAATATGCGAAAGATAAAGTTTCAAATAATTCTTGGCATAACTGATTAATAAAATCAGAAGATTTTCCTAGAAGATGATAGGATGATAGGAGGTAATTAATAGTTCATACGTCACCTTCATCATCATCACAGTCTCCCATGCGCACACACTCTCATGCACAAGATATTTAACATCATTAGAATTGAACTCAGAGAGAGAGAGAGAGATGAATAATGAGCAGTAGTTTAAATGCAAGTCAACCAGTGATGTTAAATGTGAAAAACTTACGAAGACTTTTGTGTGTCTTCAGTTCATCAGAAGTCTGAGTCTACACGCAACGTGTCTGACGTCTAACCAGAAATAGGTTATCAAAAACGGACATTTGGCTAGCAGAATTCGCCATTCTGACCAGTACCCTCGGGAGATTAGACAACAGACCTTTTGTTCATATGACAGCTATTAACTGTTGATCAACACTACAGAGATATACTCAAACAGTGAAGGAATATACATAGATATCTCGTCAGCGTTCTCCGTACGACAACAGTATTCATCAGAACGTCCTCAGCTTAGAGATACCCCACTCGACATAACGTATAACAACTTGGGACATTTTATGCATACATGTGAATCCTCATATCTAGGAGAAGCATTTAGAGACACACGGACTGTGTAGAGTACTCACCATTTTGGTAACACGTATCGTATCACATCATCATTTCACTTTACACCAGTTCATTCTTAATTAACTATTACTTAATTAATTGCAATTTTATTATCTCATCTGTGTGTTTTGTGTGAATCGTCTTTCACCATCATCACGTTCTAACCATTACTAACCCTATATGTGTGGATATTTCATTAATAAACCCAACGATCGTTTGATCATTATCTAGTTTGTTAATGTATCACTCGTGCTGTCGGTGTTACATATTCACGTATAGGAACATTTCTCTACGCAGATGAGGTTGGGGGCTTTTTTTTAACGGGATCTAAGGGCAGAAGCTAAGGTCGTGGGGAAACAGAACTCTTTCCATAATTAATTAGAAAACACTGTCTAGTGGAAAGCATTCGCATTCCTGTCTTCTTGTCCCTATCTCGAATAGGTCTTTATTCTTTCCTAACGAGCCAATTTCTAGAGACCTTATATCTAATATCTCATAGACTATTCCTGGCAAAAACTACTGTTGTAGTTGCCCCAGTACTCACCACATGACACTGCCCTATAATTCTTCATATGTAAACACTCGTCTCTATTATGCCTTGACATATTCTTATGTTTCTGCCTTGGTGTATCTTAAATGAAACTGGCATCACCGCCAGGGGTGTAAATTTACCAAGTCTATCTTCTACTCTCAGTGCTCTTGGCTGTCTACTGTTCTTCTCATTTACTTAAAAGTTCATCGACAGGGTTGTGTAAACTCTATATACCTGGTATCTTGAAATACACACATTTCTCTCAACTGGAAACACTGACATCTCGTCCTTGAAAATAAATAAATCTGTCATCCACAATCGTAGCAAATAATCGAAATTGACGTCTGATCGATAGTCACTTTTCTGCCACTGCAGAATCAACCAAAACCATTTGCATATCGACCCAATGAAAACTTCTACTTCTAGAAGCTAACTCCATCACATCTCGGAGCAAAAAACTCGAAGCTAACGCTATCACATCTCGGAGCAGACTGATTTAATCTAAAACGTCGATTTACAACGACGACTATTTTCGAACATTCTAGAACAACTTTGACAAACAACTCAACAGAACATTCAAAACACGTGCATAGTTTCCCTCGCTCACCTTCCCAAAACAAATCCAAACATAAACAAAGGCATAAATGCGCTGCCGGTAAAGAAGGGATGTAAGCACTACTCATGACCCCCTCTTCCCGTTCTATTTATTATTCCCCTTAGACTACAAATTAAAAGTCAGCTAATCTCCATCATAAAAATTAATCTTATAAAAATAATTCTAACCGAATTTTCCTCTTACCCACTCTAACGGTTACAGTATCACTCGTGTTGTCGGTGTTAAATATTTACTTATAGGTAAATTTCTAAATTCAGATGAGGTTGGGGGCTCCTTCTGTTACGGGATCTAAGGGCAGAAGCTAAAGTCGGGAGGAAACAGAACGCTTTACATAATTCACTAGAAAACACTGTCTAGTGGAAAGCATTCACATTCTCTTTTTCTTGTCTTTATCTCGGGTAGGTCTCTATTCTTTCTTAACGAGCCAATTTCTGGCGACCTTCTTCATAATATTTCATACGCTATTTCCGGCAAAACTACTGTTGTAGTTGCCCCAATATACACGATACTACAATTGGGAGACTCGTCTTGGGATTGGACCCAGACCCACAAAGTTGTTACGATAATTTTGGGCTTGGAATACAGAACCCGGACTTAGAAGTGTAATAAATCACATTTGGAACCCTGCCATACAGTTGCGATAATCGCAAAATTTGTTGGCATTTTGAGGGATTACCTCTTAGACTGACTCTTACTATATTTTATCTATTTCGTAGTGGGAATAATCTATATCTCTAAAGCACGAGTGATACTAGTTAAAAAAAAAAAATTAAGTATCAAACTGATAGTGTAACCATTTTGAGAACAGAGAATACTGTAAGAAAGTGACATTTTTTTTCTTTTTCCGTAACTGCCGGATAAAACGTTTATCACAACTACGTAATACATTTTTCATAGTAACTGCTAGATAATTTGGTATCTGATTTTTTTAAAATACGCTGAATGAGTGATTTTTTAAAGTGCAATTTGAGCTTGTTTACAATTCTAAACCTAGCTGGTTTTAAAGAGATAATCACTTGTGTGAGTCAAATAATTTTGTTCGGAGGTCACAACCAATATTTCCTTTCGCGAACCACTATTGCATATCATGGCAGACGCTGCAAAAATTACAGCTAGTTTAATGGAGGCAAAGCGTGAATACGGGTTAAGTGGAAAAGAGCTGATTAAATTTGTAAGCGATGAGACTGATTAACTCAATGCAAGAGAACCAGAGTTACAGAAACTAGCAATGGAGAAAGAGAAGGAAGATGCAGATGAGCGGAAAGCCGCAGCAGAAGCAGCGGAGCGGAAACAAAAAGCCGCAGCAGAAGCGGCGGGGCGAGAGAGAGTGACAGGGAGCATGCACTTAAAATGAAGCAACTGGAAATCCAGGGACAGACCCATCAGATAGAGCTGGCAAAAAGTGCAGCGGCTTCCAACTCTGAGGAAGGGTTCTCACCCCCCTCAGACGGTGTGCTTGCTTTGCAACCTGTGTCACCCAATGCCATGAACTTTCCGCTGGAGCCTTTCTCAGAAAGGAACGATACCATGGACGCCTTTTTAGACCGCTTTGAACGTTTGGCTACATGGTTTGGATTGGAAGAACGGAAGTCGAACTTGAAATTTTCTCAGGGCCTAAGAGGAGCCGCCTACGAGGTTTTTAATAAACTGCCGGCCGGAGAGCAAGATGACTATCAGGCATTGAGAAAAGCTCTCTTGGTGAGATATGAACTTCATTCAGAGGCTTACCGGAAAAAAATTTAGAGGTTCTAAGAAAGAGGCAGGAGAGACCTTTCCACAATTGAAGACTATCTAGTGAAGTGGTGTACACTGGGAAATTTCACCGAGGATTATGACGGGCTGAAAGACCTGAGTGTGATAGAGCAACTAAATCGAGTCTATGTCGGTCGAAATGCGTAGATTTCTCACTGAAAATGGCGCTGACTGGTTAGAAACTATTCTTACACTGGCAGAGCGATTTCAACTTGCTCTTATGGAACCCCACAGCCGGGAAGAAGTTTCCAGAGCAGGTGCCGAGACAACCAGCTCGCTCACAATCAGACTAACAAAGCACAGGACCACACCCCTCACATGAACAGCAAGGCAAACAGGACAACCACACTAAAAACTACGAGGAAAATGCTGCGCAACACCAGAGTTAGTGAGAAAAATGGTGCAGGTACTGTCCGCTTAAACAATCACAGCACTAATGAGTGCAAGCGCAGACCTCCCCCGCAGCATGCTGTATGTCTGCAGACAAAATCGTCACCCCAGAAAGAGCAGAGTTCCTCTACCGAAAACATCTCTCATCCTCCCGTCATCGAATCAGTCCTCGTAATTGGACAATCCGTGGAGTGTCTTTATGACACAGGACTTGGTTTCGATGCAGTAGTCAGGGCATCCTTCGTAATTGGTTGCTCCTGCGTTAACAACTTATCCAGACTTGCAGCTTCTCCAGCAGGATAACGCACGTGCGCACACCGCATGCATTACGCAGCAATATCTACAGCAGCAGAACATTGTGACGATTGATTGGCCTGCCCTATCACCAGTCATGTCCCCTATAGAACATCTGTGGGACGAGCTTAGACGCAGAGTCTACAGGCAAGGTTCTCCAGCTAATCTGCAACAGCTCGAAGCTGCTCTTACACGTGAATGGGACTTGATTCCCCGGAATTTTCTTCAGAGACTTGTGAGTTCCATGCGGAGCCGCTGCCAAGCTTGTTTGCAAGCACACAGTGGACATACCAGATACTGAGGATAGTGTGAATGAATTTTTTTATTGGTTGCATTTTTTGTTTTCTCCCTTGCCTGCACAGAATGCAATGAATTTCATAACAATCAAATGTACAAATTAATGACCAGCATCGATTCATAGGAAAATGAATAAAGATTCCAAATATGTAAACTTGTAAACACTTATATTTACATTTCACACTCTGTTCCTGGATTATACAGGTGATGCGTTTTTAATGTGCTTCAGTATATATACTCTATTCTTACAGCTCTATGCTAAATGTAATAGTCATAGGCTACTCACGGAGCTAGAGGGTACGCTAATCTTTCTCTCACAAAAATCACTGATATAAAATTAACCACACTTACGGCTCACAAGAATACAATATAAGTATTACTTAACACTACACAAATAATAATAATGGTAATACGTACACACTTGTATACAGCGCAATGCGGCACTAGAGTTCCTCTAATAAAATCACTTAGTACGTCAACTCATTTCTCACAGTTGAAAGTCGCGATGATATATATACGTGGAATTACACTTGAAAACACATAAATCGCCAATCAATTTCTATCAAACTATAGACAAACTCTAAAAAGCATTAACTGCTAAATATGAAACGTCTAATATCATTAAATCTAAAGTATTATAAAAATGTACTCATATGTAAGCATACCTCTATGTCGTTAGTTCTCTTAGCACAGACGCAACATATGCGATATCAAATCCTCTATCTCACTGGTGTATCATACCGAGGATGCATACCACACAAGAAGACGATCTGGCTCCTTCTCAACTGTTGACTCGACTCTCTCACTGTTTCAGTTTAAATCTACATATCCATTCCTGTACCACATGATAGCCACATCAAAATGTCAGGCAAAGCTCCGCCCATTCCTCTAGGGAGCAAATCATGAGTCCTATGCTCAGTTTGGATGACATGAGATCACATTTTAGTCAAGATTATCTTCCTAATCGTCCACAACTCAAGGTCCGCCCACTAGTGGTAACATTCCAATGATATCTATTGCCCGGAGTCACACCTCGCATGGTTTTGTGCTCAACAAGGTGTGTCCATCTGGTGTCAGACTGCGTCAGGATGTCTAATAACCGAGGGCTGTCTCTGAATACATGCCCCGAGTCTCACAAGTTTCAAAGATGGCAACGGTGTGTTTCATTTAGATTGCCCACTCCAGTGTGAGAATGCCACATGAGCGCAAATATACACCGTAGACCAGATCATAAATTAATTACCCAGTCAAAAATTACATTCTTCTGGCCACACGGTTACACTAGGAAATTTTTGACACTTTCGGTAGTGACACGTTCATTTATTCAACTACGCAAATTCAACTTAGAATGCGTTACTACGATACCGGAAATTGTGCATTCTGGAAAATTCATGATCACATGGTCTTCCTAACTAATGAGAAAATATAAAAAGAAATTGTTAGAATAAGCAGCCAATGGAATATTGACTTATTGCTAGAGACGCCTAAAGGTTGAGGGTATATAAGGCCGCGTTTTCGGTAATCGTTCTCTTTCGCCGCCAGAATTTTTAGAAGCCAAGAGCAATGTAAATGTGCCTCCAGTTTTTATGAGAAGCTCAAGAAGACAGCTCAACAGTGTAGCTTTCCTCAAGTATTTTTACGTGGTCAAGTAGAAAGTGCATCTTGCTACACCTACCAGTCTTTTATTTCGCGAGGAAATATGTAAGCCTAAGATACCAGTACATTTTATGAAATAGTGATATTGTTATACCTCTACACCTCACGGTAGAAGGGGAACGACTAAGTAAGTAAGTAAGTGATATTGTTATTTGTTCAACAATACTGGCTCCACACGAACCAGAAAACGCGCCAGATGGCCAGGCCATCATTCAAGAAGTTATAAAAGAGAGAGACGGAGAGGAACATGAGGAACAGGTAGAGGACGTTATACACGCTGCAGCTCCAGGCATAAATGAGGAGTACAATATTTATCAAATAACTGAACTAGCGTGATTTATATCTCATGTTGGAGTTAACAGAACTAGAATCATCTCCAAATATTCAAATCGTTTTGAATGACATTATAACTAACGAAGAAAATGTGAACACTCTTTTGCCATTAGAACCCGAAGTAGTATCTAATGACAAACCTATTTGTTGCTGTCATTTTTGACGGAGTCATCTGTCAAGTTATTTGCTTATGTTTTTATCATAAGAATAATTGTGTCTTTACCTGCGATGTCAGGTTGATTAGGGGTTGCCTTCCCTTGTTTATTCATTCATTGTGTTTGACCTTTAGGGTCAAAGGTAGACAGTTCTGGCGTATGCCCATAGGCAGGGTTTTTTAAGCGGGAGTTGAGTTAGACTTCCGGCAAGCCGTGAAGTGTCCTGGTTTCTGAAGGGACGAGAGTCCATTGTGTTTTTCGGGGAGAATCTTCGAAGTGACTGCGATGGCAGTTTTTCCCAGTGAATCTCTGTGCGTTGGAATGACAGCAGAGACTTTTTCCTTGTTTTACCAGCGTATCAGATGTACACAGTGACGTCAAAACGAGGACTTTGTGTTTCGGAACTACAGCCTAATACAGTGCAATTGGCGGGGAATGCCAAGTTGCACCTATGTGTCAAAGTGATTAAGGTATCTGACGCGTTTAGTCAGTTATCCCAGTGCGTCGCCACGAACTGTCATTATTGAAGAACATTGTATTGACCATGCACGAATATTCAAATGTTTACCAGCTTGTTGAATGCCTAATGTATACCTATCGATTTCCGGTCAGCATGACCTTGTTACACTGACTGTTCCTGTTGATACCATGTGTGTTCTCGTCAATAAATGTTTTGAAACGTGCCTGCAGTGTCCAAGCATCCTTGACTACTGCATGTGAGTGTATGGGTTGCAAGGTCTACATATATACGAGCCTAAACACATTCGCGCCTTCATTCGCACCCACACTCAGCTCATCATACGCTCGCACTACACACCTAACAACATGTATACTGTCTTGGGCCAGTGATCACCTCAACAAGAGAAAAAGACAGTTACATTTCTGGTGGACCAGATCTGTGGGTTTAAAAAGAACAGAGCGAGCAATTAACATTATTGGTGACATTAATGGATCCAGAAATTTACATTTCTGGGTGACCAGCTGATGGGGCTATATAAATCATCCTATACAGCACTCCAGCCTTAAACAGACACCCCACCAGGCTATTTACAGTTGCTGTTACATGTATGATGTCTCCAGTGTTGTCCAGAAATTTACAAGAAGGACAAGTACACATTACATTTCTGATCTGTGGGTCTAAGCTACACACTGGACAGCTGTAACACATATCGCTAATTCTACACTTCCAAGTTTTGGCTACAACAGGACAGAAATAGGTCATCAACTGTTGACCCAGATAAACAGTGCTAGCATTTATGTTATAATGCTGCTTGAACAACAACAGGACAAATACTGAAGTTGGCATCGAGGCATTTGCTACGTGGACCATAGCTGCATAGAAGGCGAGTCCCTATTGTGAGTAGTACTGCTGGTTGTTACACGTTGCAGTCAACAACAGACTTTTCTATGTCCAAGCATTCAAGTTACATTCCGATAACCTGATCACTGTATATTCTTCGCGGAGACAGCGAAACCAAACTGGGGGATACTCTAATCAATGGGGAAATGACAATAGTGACTATGGAAACTGGGATTCGAACCAGAACTATGGTCACAGTAGAGCAAACAATGACAATTTCAGAGAAAATAATAATCGCGGTAGATCTCAACATAACAAACATAGATCATATCACCAGGCAAACTCTGTACAACAAGAGTCTCAGGGAGCCTGTGGTCAAGTGAACGATAATTAAAAACTCTAATGCTATCACTTGTTCTGCTTTTGATTTTGGGAGAGCATCTCAATGCCCCCAATGCACAACATTGTTTGAACCGACTACTGTAACTACTTTGAGTTGTGGTCACCCTCTTCCCGCTCTCCCTGCTGCAGTTGCGCATGACAGGAGAGGATCTCTTGTCTTACATAAAGGTCTAGTGAATAATAATCCAGTCTCAGTACTTTTTGATTCTGGATGCACTACTATCGGAGTTAAGCAATCTCTTGTAGATCCTACCTGTGCCATTGGGAAAGTGGTCAAATGTGTGACATTTGGTGGCACTTTGGAAAAATATCCAACTGCTATCATTCACATTGTTACTCCCTTCTTTACGGGAGATGTCCAATCGTGTCTTCTACCGAATCCTATTGCGGATGTTATCATCGGTCGTATTCACGGAATTAAGGAATGTTCTCCACAGCAGATCGCTGCTTGGGAAGAACAAAATATCCAAGCTGCCAATGCAGTGGTCACAAGAGCACAAACTCTTAATATGCCTCAAACTTCATCAACTGAAAGTAATGAAGTGCATAGCCAAGATGATCACTTGGTAATTTCGCGTGACTCTTTCATAAAATTGCAAGAAGATGATCCTTCTTTAAAAAAATTCTTCATTCTTGCAAAAAAGGTGATCCAAATCAGAACACAAATCGCAAATCTTGGATTACAATGAAGAATGGCGTACTTGTACGTATGGTACAAGACTCGTCTACGTCTATACATTCACAAATTCTCGTGCCCAAGAGTATAAGAGTGCAAATTCTGCAACATGCACACGACTCTCAGTGTGCTGGACATATGGGTTTTTCCCGTACTAAGTCGAGAGTTCTTGCGGCTTTCTTTTGGCCATTTGTTAATAAAGACATACGTATTTATTGCCGATCTTGCAAAATATGTCAAGAAGTTAAATCAAGAGGCCCACGTCATGCAGCACCTATCCAGGCTGCAGACATTCCTATTCGGCCGTTTCAGAAAATGGCAATAGATATTATTGGCCCTTTTAAGATTAAGTCAGCCAGAGGACATCAATTTATCCTAACATGTGTTGACATGTGCACACGTTGGCCAGAGGCTATAACTCCTAAGAGCATCTCCACTGTCTATATCGCAGAAGCGTTATGGCTGATATTTTCTCGTTTGGGATTTCCCAGAGAAATATTGTCAGACCATGGCACCCAATTAACATCAGACACTATGTCGCAGGTGATGTCTACTCTGCATATTAAAAGGTCTCTAAGTAGTATTTATCACCCAATGTCTAATGGGTTAGTCGAACGTCTGAACAGAACACGCAAGAACTTACTTGGGAAGGTAACTGAGGATCATCCTCAGGATTTGGACAGGGTTTTACCCGCGGCTCTCTTTGCATATAGAGAGGTCCCCAACGAACATACAGGATTTTCTCCGTTCGAACTTGTCTTTGGCGCGCGACCACGTGGTCCTATGTCTTTTCTTCATGATCTTATAACTGCTGATAATATTAACGATGACACACAATCTTCATATGAGTATGTCATTGCTCTCAGGCAGAAGATTATAGAGGCATGCAAACTAGCAACTTCCTCATCCGAATTTGCTAAAGAAAAGGCAAGGCAGTTTGCAAATAAGAATAGATGCCTATGACAACTTTGTCCTGGCGACAAAGCACTTGTTTTGCTCCCTTGTAGGGAAAACAGACTTCTTATTGCATGGAAAGGTCCATATACAATAGTCTCAAGAATTTCCGATGTCGACTATGTTGTCGATATTGATGGAAAGTATAAAACTTTTCATATAAATATGCTTACGGAATTTCATGAACAACCAGACTATTTGCAGCCTATTTTCCAGGCTACGGATGATTCTCCAGTCCCACATGGTCATTACTCATCCCTGTCGGTAATACAGGATGAGGAAACTATTTTCTCAGATGTTAATCTTCCTCTTCCAGTGATTCCACTTCATTCTACGGAATCATGGAAAAACGTTACTGTTTCTCCTAATTTATCAACTGAGGAACAGCGACAGGTTTCTTCTATGTTACAAACTTTTCAGGATGTCCTTACCGACATTCCTGGACACACACATGTCATTGAACATGACATAATACTTACCGACCATAATCCTATCAGGGTCAGACCTTACCCTATCCCTATTCATTTTCAAACACAAGTCGAGAAAGAATTGGATGAAATGATACAATTGAAAATAATTGAACCATCCACTTCAGCATACTCTTCGTCCATGGTTATTGTTCGAAAGAAAGACAATAACATACGCCTTTGCGTCGATTATCGCAAATTAAACCAAGTTACGAAATTCGATGCTGAACCTATGCCTTTGTTAGAAGATCTACTTATTAGACTTTCTAATTCTCGATTCTTTACCAAACTCGACTTGTCAAAAGGTTATTGGCAAGTTCCTTTAACTGAACGAGCCAAACCTCTCACTGCTTTCTCAACACCTAGGGGTTTATTTCAATGGAATTTCATGCCTTTCGGCCTTATGAACGCCCCAGCTACTTTCGTACGCATGATGCGTCGAATTCTCTCATATCGTTCAGATGTCATTGCATACTTGGACGATATTTGTCTTTTCAGTGATTCTTGGGAAGATCACTATTTGGGTTTATATGAATTACTGTCTACTCTACGCGAGCATAATTTGACTGCAAAACCCTCTAAAGCCTATGTTGGGTTTAGTGAAATTTCTTTCCTGGGTCACCGTGTTGGTCATGGTCTCTTGAAGACAGAGGACCACAACACTTCTAAGATACTAAACATTTCTATTCCTAAGACGAAGAAGCAAGTACGTAGTCTATTAGGTTTAATACAATTTTACGGGAGATTCATTCCGAATCTATCTTCGATTATGGCACCTCTTTCAACCCTATTAAAGAAAGGGTCTCCTAATATGGTGCACTGGTCCCATGAATGCCACTCTTCATTAGATCAGATTAAAACGTTATTCTCATCTCCTCCTATCTTAAGCCTACCCAATACTGATAAGACTTTTGTTCTTCGTAGTGACGCCTCATCCACTGGGATCGGGGCGGCATTAATGCAGGAGTATTCAGAAACTCTGCATCCTGTAATGTACATCTCTAGGAAACTGAATGCGGCAGAAAGGAATTACTCGGTTCTAGACCGTGAATTGTTGGCTTTGGTTTGGGCAATTCTTAAGCTACAAAGATCCCTTCTTGGCGCGCATTTCATCGTGGAAACCGACCAAAAAGCTCTTACAGCTATTCAGAGTAAGAACTTGAAGAGCTCGAGATCCACTCGATATGCCATTGCTCTTCAACCTTTTCATTTCACGGTACGAGCTATCCGTGGTTCGGATAATGTAATGGCGGATATACTGTCTAGATGCCCACATGACTCCACTTAACTCTTGTGTCCTAAATTTCCTGATACACGTCTAGACTTATGACAGTTCTTTTCTATAACAATATATGTTAGCAGATTTGTGTTCACCTTAGAGTTGTAAATTATGTGATTTCTTTCTCTGTTACCATCTTTTTTATAACGGAGGAAGGTTTAGTTAGCACAATATAAGGGACGAAAGTTCGCAAAGCCACAGTTTATAGTTAAGAATGAATGTTTGATTGCTGTATATTAGGAAATCTAACGGTTATCATATAGAATTGTGTTATTTGTATTTTCTCAGCAGAATCATTACTGTTGCTGGGAGAATCTTTACATGTTGTCAACCATGATGTATTACGATGTCCATACTTACCAGTCGGACGACACTATAGATGCGCCCGCTTAGACTATGATCTGGGACATCATTTATCAACTACTTAGTTAATATTATATATAATATTGTATTAAAGCAGATATTGCATGTTAGAATGATGTACCTTTATTTGTTAAATTGATTGTATCACTATACTGCGGTACACTAAGATATTGACACCGCTATATTTTGATGATTTTTCCTATGCTAAACATGGAAATAAGGTACTTGATGTGATGTATAAAATGATATATTTGTAACTTTGTCAGCATTGTAGTGTACGTTGGTGGTTCCTCCCTGGATATGTGTATACTTAGAGAAATGCTTTCTCTAATGGGCTGAGATATATTCTCACCTGACGCTCCATGCGTCGAGTTAGCCTCATATTAGGCGTTATATTTATTTGTGATACTTCTCATCTGCGCATCATTCGTGCGTTATGAGCTTGTTGTATTTTTACTGGGATTGTAGTTAACAGTGGTGGTTGTCCCACTTGTCTGTTAATCTAGCATCTAATTTTAGAACCGATATCAGCTTTTCCTGATATGTTCGCCCATCTGAGCTTAGCTCAAGGGTCTAGCGTCTCTCGACGCAGGCGCGAAGTTTCTGGCGCGATTGAAGAAAGATTGTGTTAGAGGAGTCGAGCGAGAGTTTTTTAAAGGGTGAAGACGGTTTTGGGGAGTCCTATGTGTGTTTGATCAAGATGGCTAAAGATTGTTCCCCATGTTATATTCTGATGCGCCTAGGAGGCGAGTGAGTTTTGTGATGTTTATTCTGAAGGGACATTAAGATAATTTACCCTTAAAAAAGTTTTCCTCTTTTGCCAGAATTATATATGACTTTTTGTAGCCAGCTAGTGACTTTTCCCTGGGCGGGAAAGAGTCCATCTAAGAATACCAGTATTCTAATATTATGGGGCTGCTGCCCACGAAGTATTTTATTCTAATATTATATGCACTGTTTGTTATCGGGATATCTAAGACCCGGCCAGCGGAGAGCTGGTGTATGCCCGAAGAACTTTTTATGTGCTGTATCTCGCTATTTGCGGTGATACCATTTAAACAAGGTTTGACTCACCCTGTTTGTTATCGAAATACCACAGAGGCCATTATATCTAAGGGCCCGCCATATTGTGCGGCCTGCTGAAGACCCGAGAACATACATGACTTGCTGGTGTCAGAAGGGAGTTTGTTTAAACTCACATAATCAAAACTCGTTCCCAATACGGGGTGTTTTGCTGTAGCTGACGAACGGGGAATTGAACGAGGTCAGCTTTATGTATATATTGTCGTGAAATTCTACATCCACATATGTAAATTAAAACGTAAATGAAAAGCCTAACAAATAAATTTAATAAAAGGAAAGAAGAATGGTAAAGAACAGTGCTGTCACAATGACTGTACTCGAAATCCCCCTTGTTTTCTACTTCGTCGGCAAATTGTAACGCTTTCACGTTGATAGTAAAAGCCTACTGTGTTGCTGCACGCTTTCTTCAATGAAACGTGTACTGTATTTCTTGGAAAAACCTTGAGATACGCAAGCTGATCAATGACCTAGATTTAATATTTCATTCATTCCATACACGGCGTAACTAAAAGACAGATGGACTAAAGGATAGAGAGAAGGGAGAGGCAGAAAGCAAGGACACATGCAACACTAAACACGCGTCGCGCGATACACAATTGCTGCCATCACGCGTGTAAGGCCACAAGCACTGGCTTTTTTTTCAAATCGTCAGTGATAAAAACACTACTCATCCGAGAGTTAGGTTTTAAAAAACATAAAAAACGCTTATTGGGAAATTATGACATTATACTGGTTTACGTTTGAAAACATGACAGTACCCAGACACCCTAAAGTTTGGAAGTGAGAAGGTAGTAACAGCACGACTATCCTAGAAGAAAATGCATATTGGCTCCATTAAATTCGTATATTTGGGTTCCTTAGGGTTTGCTGACAAAGAATATGTAAAACGTTACGCAAATAGTCTAGGAATTACCAAGTTATGGCCAAAATAAAATAGTGGGGGTGCCTGACAGCATGAAATCATTTCTGCTCATAAAATTTTTTTATAACGTGTTTGAAAAAACATTACGTTACGGAAATAGCCTACCATGTTAACTCCTATTTGATTGGAGCGCAACAAATGTAAGACTAAACACGATTGGTCGGGCTATAAATACTATCTTGTGTTGTCAGGGGAAACGTGAAAAGGGGTACTTTTTTTGAAAAGATGTGTAGACATGGTTTGATTGGGTAGAGCTGCGAATATACTCAATTCAGAGCGTCTGTTCCTTGCCACATCTTGTAATAAACCTACTAAGAAGCAGTGCGTTGAGCACCAGTGTATATTTTTTATAAAATAAAGCCTGGGACATCGGCAGATCGGAGTTGTGCTATATTCATTGCCAGTCAACGAAACTGTTTATTATTTCCATGAATTGTGGTAAGCTTGAAATATTCAATATCTTTTAATGAAAATTGAATGTAAATTGATAATTTATGTCTGTATATATGTGTAGTTCAGTAGCGAACATGATGTAAAGCCTATAGTGCTCCAGCCTGAACAGAAGGTGTCGGAGGAAAGTAAAAACTGCATGGAATGGCCAAACAGTACACTGACACCTAGATTATTGACTAGAAAGAAATAATGCTGGAATTGCAGAGGCGTAGTAACCATTAGGGAGGGAAATACTGGTATAAAGTATTTCAGATGAAGCTGACAGTTGGCCTAACGCTCTGAACTCAATGTTTGTGATGTATTGTGCTCAGTGTAGAAATAGAGTATAAATTAGTTCTGACGTAGAAGGTACAACCTTCTTGTTTCAGGGACCGTGGTCTTAAAGTTATTGAGCAGCACCTGGTCAGAGCTTTGCTGAAGCCAGAGGCGGACAGCATACTCCTTGGTCCATATAGCAACCAGTGGGGTGGCTCCAGAACTCATTAAAGTAATCGAGCAGAGGAGTCTTTTACTGCAGTCATCACGAAAGATAAGAGAGTGTGGCCATGGAGCTCAACATTATGTACCCCCATCTTAAAATGACATTGTAAAATAAAATTAAGAGGGGAATTTAATTGTTTTAATACCAGGAACTGAGAACATCTCCAATACTAGTTCCAATAAAAACAAACTATTGAAGTCATGATGACAAATACCAACAGAGCTTGAACAAAACAAAACCAGTATTACCTCATATTACTACTACACAACTGACACACATAGGATACTATTAATAATATATGTCACTACAAGATTCATATTAATAAATTCTGTACATATAACTTGTAATTAAAATTGATTGTGATTCCTGGTTCCCTTTGTATTTGAATCAGGACACATATACATTCATGACAGCACTGAATACATATTGTTATTTGAAAAGTTATCAGTGACTCCTTTAAGATATCCTCGTAGAGTGTTTTATGTATGTGAGTGTCACAGTGTTGTCAAGTGTGGTGGAATAAATTAAATTGTTTATCTGTCTGTTGTTGTTATGACTTACACTTCATCATACACATACCCTAGACATATAACGTAGTCATCACACTATTCCAGAATAATTCTGACTGAGGTATACATATGTGGCAGCAAGTAAGGTTATCTATAATACACTACTCTTATTAGATATAGATACCTTCACAGCTGATCTCAGTCAGTACACTAAGTCCCCTATAAATATTTATAACATCCCACTTCACCACATATATTGGGGTCTCGCTCTCGGGATTTTGAATCTTTCCCTATTACAAATATTGGGGGTAATTCACTTCAGGGAATAATAAGAATTAAAAGGTATCCTTGGGTGAAAATAAATAAGGTTGAGCTCACAGTGCCTGTGTTGTCCTGAGTTAATTAGTCATAGATAAAATTGTTTAGTTACATATTTTAGACATTTATCTGTTAGACAATGGCCGACCTGGCAAAATTTCGATCTGCTGCTGTACAGACTGCGAAAGAGTTAGGAATGGACGGGCAAATTATGATTTCTTATGTCACTGCTGAATGTGACAAATATATTGAACGGGAAGAAAGAAGATTAGAAAAAGAGGCCGAAAGAAAATTAGAGGCTGAGACTAAGAGGTTGCAGATTGAGGCTGAGGCTAAGAGGTTGCAGATTGAGGCTGACAAAGAGGCTAAGAAATTGGAGGCAGAAAGAGAAGACAAAAGATTGGCTGCAGAAAGAGAAGAGAAGAAATTAGCTGCAGAAAGGGAAGAGAAGAAATTAGCTGCAGAAAGGGAAGCAGAAGAAAGAAAATTGACTGCAGAGAGGGAAGCAGAAAAGGAGGAGAAGAGATTACAAAGGGAACATGAGTTACGACTAAGGGAGTTTGAGTTTCAAGGCCATGCTCCTGAAAATGGTGCCAGTCCCTTTGCCTCTGATGCCACTGCTAGCCAGGGAGCCTCAACCTCAGCTATGAATTTTCATTTAGATCATTTTGTTGAGAAAGACGATGATATAGAGAGCTATCTAAATAGGTATGAACTATTAGCTACCACATATGGGTTAGAGAGAAAGGTGGAGCTTAAAGTTATCTCAGGGACTTCGTGGGGCAGCTTATGAAGTTTTTGCAAAAATGAGCAGAAGTGATCAGGAAAATTATGACATGCTAAAGCAGGCTCTTTTGTTAAGATATGAAAAGAATGCAGAATTTTATAGGAAAAAATTTAGGAATGCTAAACTACTGTCAGGTGAAACCTATCACCAGTTCTCTGCACGAATAGAGACATACTTGGAGAAATGGACTTCTCCGGGGAAAACCCAAGATCTTAAGGAAATGGTCCTTATAGAGCAATTAAGAGAGTCCATGGCTCCAGACCTGAGAAAGTTTCTCATGGAACAAGGTGCAGAGAGGCTGGGTGAGTTGCTAAATGTTGCAGAAAGGTATCAAGCAGCTCAGGCAGAAGTAACAGGTAATAAGAAGAGGCAGGTAGACAATTATCAGGCACCACAAAACTTTAATGAATTTGATCATAGAGATCAAAACAAAGGTAAGCACCAGTTTGATAGGCCACGAAATGACTATAAAAAAAAAATCCCACAATTCAATGAAAGGAAATATGATAACAGGAAACCCTTCAGACAGGAAGGAAAATATTGTCAAATATGCAGGATGCATAATCATAATACTAGTGAATGTGGTAGGAAGGTTCCTCCATATCACGCGGCATGCATGATAACAGTGGACAAGGGGAAGAAGAAACTGACAGAGAAATCATATAAATCTTCAACATCCCCCCATCTGTGAAGAAGTGACATGTAATGGGGCCAAGGTTAGGTGCCTTTACGATTCAGGTTTAGAATATGACTCAGTTGTGAGTGCAACCCTAGTGCACCCTGAACAGTATACCACAGAGAAAGTGGAGATACAAGGGGCCGTAAAGGGAATATCCACCATGACACTTCCCGTAGCCGAGATCAATGTAGAGACAAGGTACGTGGAAGGAGTGATTAGAGCAGCCGTGTGTGACGATCCTAATTACCCGCTGGTGTTAGGAAGTAAATATGTTTTTCTAGGAAGCCCTGTAAAACCTGTGGTAATGGCCACGCTTCAGGTCAGGTCGACCCCTAGTAGAAAGGAGGAGGAACCCCCATTAACCTTTTCTGATAAACAGATGAGAAAGGCCCAGGCAAAGGACAAATCATTAAAACCTTGCTTTGACAAATTACTAAACAGCCATGCACACCCTAAGAAAGGACAATTTTACTTGAGGATGGACTGCTCCACAGGAAGGCGGGAGCCGGACCCAAAGGATATGGACAGTTGGTACTCCCAACTCCCTACAGACAAGAAGTGATGGCAAAATCACATGTTGTACCAGACGGTGGACACCAGAGAAATGGGACTACCCGTCAAAGGACATCAGAAAAATTCTATTGGCCCCAAGTAGCTGCTGATATTGCACAATTTGTGGGGGCCTGTGAAAAATGTAGCAAGGTACAGTTCCCAAGTTGGGAAAATCATAATCAGATGCCAGCCAAGCATTCTGAAACATATGGGCCTAACATTAACAAGGAAAATAACAATAATAAGGTTGACATAGAGGATAGGTATCCACCTTTTCCCCAACAGTGTTCACCAAAATATTTAGATTCGCAACTCTGAGAAAGGCATCCAGAGAAAATAGAAATTCAGACCAGTCAACCCAGGAACAGTTTGAAGCCGCATTTAGGGAGCTGGCTGACATTGACATTGAAGATGATCCGCCTAAGTTAAAACCGAAACAAATTGTTAACATAAGAACAGTGGGCAGTGGACGAGTGAGCGATTCGGGAAATGCTCACAGCGCTTCACACTATGGCTATTAACTTAGCATTAAAAGGGCTCTGGTGACATTGGTAGTCACCCGACCCCACACCGTCCAAGGGAAATTATTGATCGGACCCTGGATGGAGATAACCCACACATCTTATAGCAATGCTAAGGGCGAATTGATTTCTGATGCAGAAACTCATTTCCCCACATATTATCTTAATTCTCCAGATTGTCGGTAGGCGAAACTATAGTTGGTGAATATAGCCTCCATTTGAGCGGCACATTATAGAACATTATAAATATATTATTAGAAGGGTGTTTCCACATTCAATCCCGCCTGAGATCAGACAAATTGTTGGCTGTGAACATTTCGGAGGAGCAGAGTGTCTCCATTGTTACCTTTTGAATTGAGGATAGTCCGAGTGTTTATTAAGGCTGATCCGGAAATTATTGGATCCCCTCCACAACCCAGATAGCACCATATAGATCAACTCCTCATAACGTACAAATTGAGGAACATCTAATATTCTCGGGACATGTCGTTGAGCAGACTCAGCGAAGAGAAAATGGTGAATATTGATTGCTAAGCAGTAGTAAGACAAGCAGTAACACTTGCAGCTGTACAGTAACATATCTGAAATGGATTCTTGGATTGCAGAGGTCTGAGGTAACCTTCGTCAGTAGTGCTTACTTTGACTTGACCCACCTGCATTAATCCATGAGCAAAATAAAATTAGAGAAACGTTGATGCAGATTTTTTAAGCCGCCATCCGTGCGATGAAAATCAAAGAAATCACCAGGCATAGACATAAATTTCTCTATGTGTATGTAGAATTATAGACTGACGTATAACGTCTGTTTTAAGAGGGGAGGATTTGTCGTGAAATTCTACATCCACATATGTAAATTAAAACGTAAATGAAAAGCCTAACAAATAAATTTAATAAAAGGAAAGAAGAATGGTAAAGAACAGTGCTGTCACAATGACTGTACTCGAAATCCCCCTTGTTTTCTACTTCGTCGGCAAATTGTAACGCTTTCACGTTGATAGTAAAAGCCTACTGTGTCGCTGCACGCTTTCTTCAATGAAACGTGTACTGTATTTCTTGGAAAAACCTTGAGATACGCAAGCTGATCAATGACCTAGATTTAATATTTCATTCATTCCATACACGGCGTAACTAAAAGACAGATGGACTAAAGGATAGAGAGAAGGGAGAGGCAGAAAGCAAGGACACATGCAACACTAAACACGCGTCGCGCGATACACAATTGCTGCCATCACGCGTGTAAGGCCACAAGCACTGGCTTTTTTTCAAATCGTCAGTGATAAAAACACTACCCATCCGAGAGTTAGGTTTTAAAAACATAAAAAACGCTTATTGGGAAATATGACATTATACTGGTTTACGTTTGAAAACATGACAGTACCCAGACACCCTAAAGTTTGGAAGTGAGAAGGTAGTAACAGCACGACTATCCTAGAAGAAAATGCATATTGGCTCCATTAAATTCGTATATTTTGGTTCCTTAGGGCTTGCTGACAAAGAATATGTAAAACGTTACGCAAATAGTCTAGGAATTACCAAATTATAACCAAAATAAAATAGTGGGGGTGCCTGACAGCATGAAATCATTTCTGCTCATAAAATTTTTTTATAACGTGTTTGAAAAAACATTACGTTACGGAAATAGCCTACCATGTTAACTCCTATTTGATTGGAGCGCAACAAATGTAAGACTAAACACGATTGGTCGGGCTATAAATACTATCTTGTGTTGTCAGGGGAAACGTGAAAAGGGGTACTTTTTTGAAAAGATGTGTAGACATGGTTTGATTGGGTAGAGCTGCGAATATACTCAATTCAGAGCGTCTGTTCCTTGCCACATCTTGTAATAAACCTACTAAGAAGCAGTGCGTTGAGCACCAGTGTATATTTTTTTATAAAATAAAGCCTGGGACATCGGCAGATCGGAGTTGTGCTATATTCATTGCCAGTCAACGAAACTGTTTATTATTTCCATGAATTGTGGTAAGCTTGAAATATTCAATATCTTTTAATGAAAATTGAATGTAAATTGATAATTTATGTCTGTATATATGTGTAGTTCAGTAGCGAACATGATGTAAAGCCTATAGTGCTCCAGCCTGAACAGAAGGTGTCGGAGGAAAGTAAAACTGCATGGAATGGCCAAACAGTACACTGACACCTAGATTATTGACTAGAAAGAAATAATGCTGGAATTGCAGAGGCGTAGTAACCATTAGGGAGGGAAATACTGGTATAAAGTATTTCAGATGAAGCTGACAGTTGGCCTAACGCTCTGAACTCAATGTTTGTGATGTATTGTGCTCAGTGTAGAAATAGAGTATAAATTAGTTCTGACGTAGAAGGTACAACCTTCTTGTTTCAGGGACCGTGGTCTTAAAGTTATTGAGCAGCACCTGATCAGAGCTTTGCTGAAGCCAGAGGCGGACAGCATACTCCTTGGTCCATATAGCAACCAGTGAGGTGGCTCCAGAACTCATTAAAGCACTCGAGCAGAGGAGTCTTATACTGCAGTCATCACGAAAGTTAAGAGAGTGTGGCTATGGAGCTCAACATTATGTACCCCCATCTTAAAATGACATTGTAAAATAAAATTAAGAGGGGAATTTAATTGTTTTAATGCCAGGAACTGAGAACATCTCTAATACTAGTTCCAACAAAAACAAACTATTGAAGTCATGATGACAAATACCAACAGAGCTTGAACAAAACAAAACCAGTATTACCTCATATTACTACTACACAACTGACACACATAGGATACTATTAATAATATATGTCACTACAAGATTCATATTAATAAATTCTGTACATATAACTTGTAATTAAAATTGATTGTGATTCCTGGTTCCCTTTGTATTTGAATCAGGACACATATACATTCATGACAGCACTGAATACATATTGTTATTTGAAAAGTTATCAGTGACTCCTTTAAGATATCCTCGTAGAGTGTTTGATGTATGTGAGTGTCACAGTGTTGTCAAGTGTGGTGGAATAAATTAAATTGTTTATCTGTCTGTTGTTGTTATGACTTACACTTCATCATACACATACCCTAGACATATAACGTAGTCATCACACTATTCCAGAATAATTCTGACTGAGGTATACATATGTGGCAGCAAGTAAGGTTATCTATAATACACTACTCTTATTAGATATAGATACCTTCACAGCTGATCTCAGTCAGTACACTAAGTCCCCTATAAATATTTATAACATCCCACTTCACCACATATATATGCACAGCCTCTCGATGAACTGTTGTGTATACTATGTCCTGAGTTGTCAAATGACTATTTATATTGATGTCGGCGTACCTGTCGTTGTGGTGTATTAAAGTCTATCAAACGTCAGAGGTGTTTCCACTCTCTATGAATTACTACATGTATTTCTACCAAAGTGTGATGTCAGTTAGATGCCTGTCTTCCACGAACCATCATACACCCATTCGCACTCATTGATGTCTACACACACTTTATTACTGCACCACCTCAACACTTTCAAGTCAACTAAACGAATGACAGCATAGTGGCGGCCAACCAGGGCCTATATGGTTATGATAGACTGGGTGGCGTCGAATCACAGTTAACATTGATACTGGACATTCCTCAGCCTACAACATTTTACTACTACATTTATGGCGCTCAAACAGCCCTTTACACCGGGGCACACAAACTTGTTGGAATATGACATGAAACTACTAGACCCAATACCCATCTGTATGAGAGCCTATACTATCCCATTCGCAAAAGAGAAAGCTTTGAAAGAGGAGATAGATTATCTGTTAAAAGAAGGGATTATTTCTCACATTGAATCTCCTTATAGCTCTAGTGTTGTTTTGTTGAGGAAACCATCTGAGGAACATAGACTGTGCATAGATTACAGGAAACTGAATGCTGTCACAGAAAGTCAGGTGGATCCATTACCTGATACAAATCAACTGTTTGCCAGGCTGAATAAGGCAAAATATTTTTCTAAGTTAGATCTCAGCAAGGGATATTACCAGATTCCAGTGAAGCCTGAGATTCGACCTTATCTAGCATTTAGCACCTCGGAAGGCCATTATGAGTTCAACATGTTGCCGTTTGGGTTGAAAATGCCCCGAGTGTGTTTTCTAGAATGATGCGAAAATTGTTGGATCCACTGAAAAATCCATGCATTACGAATTTCATGGATGATATCCTTATCGCGACGGAAACATTTGAAGAACACATTAACTCTTTGAATATGCTATTTGATAGACTCAGAGAGGCCAATTTAACGGCTAGACCAACAAAATGTTGTATTGGGTGTAAGGAATTATAATTCTTGGGACATACGGTACATCAGGGTAGCATGACCCTTGACCCCAAGAACCTCGAGAAATTGCAGAGAGCACCTAGACCCCAGACTAAGAAGGATGTGCGATCCTTTGTGTCACTTTGTGGGTTTTACCAAAAGTATATTACAAATTTTAACTCCGTATGTGCTCCTCTGACGGATTTAACTCGTAAGGGAAAACCTGATAAAATTGAATGGTCGGCACAGTGCGAATTGGCATATAATGAGTTAAAGGAAAAACTCACCAGTAAGCCTATATTGAAATTGCCTGATTAGAGTCAGGAATTCGTGGTAAGAACGGACGCTAGTAACGTGGGATTAGGGGCCACATTGTTACAGAGGTCCACTTCACCAAATGGGGAATTGAACCCAGTCGCTTATGCCAGCCGCAAATTAAACAAAGCGGAATAAAATTACTCAACAAGTGAAAAAGAATGTCTGGCTTTAGTCTGGGCTAAAAAGAAGTTCCAGATCTATCTTTATGGTAGAACATTCGTGGTACAAACAGATCATCAGCCGTTAGTATTCTTGGCACAGGCCAAACATGGTAAAGCACGTCTATTAAGGTGGTCGTTGCTCATTCAACCTTATTCGTTTACCATTGAATACATTCCTGGTTCGCAAAATGTTGGGGCAGATTTCTTGAGTAGGCATCCTCTTGAAGAAAACCAGGATACTCATAAAGCCTAGCTGAGTTCATTTGATCGAATTTGTATCACAGATTATAAACCTGCATTGAATGCATGTTCTTAACGAAGGAGATGTGTAGTGATATCAGTGATACAGATCGTCAAATACAGTAATAGTTAACCCTACGCAAAGTAAAGTTACCACACCGTCCGGGTGTGTTTGCCCACTGTCATCGCCCACGCCACGAGACGCGCTGGATTTTAAAAGCAATAACGCCAAAGTGAACGATACCAAAAACTACTGGCTTTTTTGTCACTCCGTAATACAAATTACCACTAACAATAAACGCCGGTTGGCAGACGACAATACATAGTTCGTTTCAAAAGGATGGATAGAAAAACGGAGGCTTGCCGGAGAGAGAGAAGAATAAAACCTTGACACAAGCGTTGTTTTTGAATCTAGTAATAGAACGACATGAGATCGCTGACGTGAAGGACTTGCTTTGGTAACACGAGAATGAGAGGTTCGAAGTTTGAAAAAAAAACTACTAGGCCATGGAAACCGGTTGCTAGGGCATATTTTTTCCCTAAAAGTTAACGTTTGAAAAAGCATTAGACTTTGATACTGCATGCGATGGAAAACTCCGCCGCCTTGTTTCCTCCCCGTAGTGACAATTTAAATCTAACGAAACCGCGATTTGAGTTAGGCAAAAAGCGTGTTTCATTTCTTAGAACAAGCGAAAGAGAGAGAAAAATTTAATTAAAAGGGGGGATCAAGATGGAGGGAAACCCTACGCTAGAGTATGCGTTGTAATACTGAAACTAAGTAACCTAATTGAGAAGGGTAGAGAAACGGGGCACAAGAAACCTTGATGAAGTCGTGAAATTGAATAATAAAGGGAAAGAAAGGACAGTTGACAATTAAAATGATAATACTTGGTTAGTAGAATATCATATTTCACATTATGATATATTATCTTACTGTAGAGGAAAAGTATGAAGAGGAAAAATGGAAAGATGAAAATTATGATAAGGAGAGAAATAAAAATATAACAGCTAGATGACAGACAGTCGTCTGGTCAATAATTGCCTTTCCTAATTAAAATCGATTAGATATTAACATAATTATCGTAGGAAATAAAAATGAACGACAGAAAAGACAGACATAGAGATATCCTTATTCAACTTTGCCATTCTTGGGATGGGGAAGGTGTTACAATTTTTGAAAGAGTATTTTTGAATAGTGGCAAATCAGCGTACCCAGAGCTGATTGGTTTAGATGCGCATAACTAAAGAGGGGGATATAACGAACGTTTGCTAAAGCTTAGTTGCCACTTGATATAAAAAATTGTAGCAGGAGGGTTAAGATCAGACTCAAAGCAGTATGACCCAATGCCTTTGCAGTTCTGGAACAGGGGCGATCTCAGCTTGACTATTAATCGCCGGTTAACCTTCTAGTTGTGTAATTATTCATTGATGCGGTAAGAGAAACCTTTATATAAACATTATTATTAATATGTATCTGTATTATTGATATGTATATGCATTATTGATGTTTAGAGGCAAACCTAGATAGGCACCAAACTAAAAATGTATATGATACCAAGTGCAATTATGGAAGATTATCACTTTTAAGTAAAAGCCAGGCAGGCTTAAGTAGAATTTGGGAGAAAATGAAACTATGTAGTGGGAATTGATATATTATTATGATTGTACGACCAGCAAACCACTGGCCGTCTTCAGCAAGTCACTGTGTTTTCACTGGACTTTGTAAAATAACTATAAGTTCCTATGAAGGGAATGTATCAAACTGATGATTGAAATTTACCTGAGTATGAAGCAGTCACACAAGAAGATAGGGACGAAAGCTATTTGTTAGCCATATAATCTGATTTTGAAACTGTTTGATGATGTTTAGTTGTTAGAGATGGAGAGAGATGTATAAAGTACTGAGGAGGCCTTAATCCTCTTATTTCGGGGTTCGATCCTGAAACACTCAGTTTGCCACAAAAGTAATATTGACGCTGCGGAGTTCGAGGCAAAAGTATTTAATTGCGTAATTCCTGAAGGGTACTGCAGCAGCATCCATTCTTCACTATTGTGAGGAATATTCTGGTGTGAGAAAGACATCACATTGCTTAAGGAATTCCAGATAAGCCATACCATTTATAGGCTTATGAAAGTTCACCTAACTTAAACTCTCCATTATTAAATTAAAAACAGTTTTCTAGATATGATGAAACAATTCGTTCCTCAAAAGCGTGACCAGTCATAAGATTTAGTGCTTCACCAGGACATTCCAAGTTATGAACATTTTCATAGTATCATTAACAGACAAGTAGTCTTAAATTTAAGTACTGTAAATACACTGCCATTCTATTTGAGTTTTAAACATTCCTGTGCTCAAGAAATTGCGGTGCATGAAATTAAAATTGTAAAAATTATTATCCTAAACTTAACCACTGACTTGTTTGATCAATTTTCTTTGAATTATAGTTGTGGTTGTTGTCATTAACTCAACATACATTGCACATTACCCTAGACACCTAGCCAGTACTTAAAATAGACTCAAAATATATCGCAGATTGAGGTCGTAGGGTGGTAGCTGTCAGGTACGCTGAGAACATCTCTATAAAATATTAGTCTCATGGACTTGCATAGCTGACCTCACTCTGTAGACAAGTAATATTTATCTCAGTAACATCTAAACCCACCACATTACCCTTCTGTATATATTAACATATACACTATAACCACTCACATCCACACAGAGATAAGTGACGACAATTAGACCCACAAACGTGAAAACTATATTAAATGGAGTAGGGATATTGGGTCGAGCTGACCACTTACTTACTTACTTAGTCGTTCCCCTTCTACCGTGAGGTGTAGAGGTTTGGAAGAGAGAGCGCCAGACCATTCTATCAGCTGTCTTCTTCCTGGCCTGGTTCCATTCTAGTCCTCGGTCCTTCAAAGATTGTCTAATGTTGTCCTCCCAGCGGACTCTGGGTCGTCCTGGAGGTCTGGATCCCTGGCTCTTTGTTTCCCATGCTTGTCGTGGTAGCCGATCTTCTCCCATTTTGCAGACATGGCCAAACCATCTTAGTTGGGATTATTCTATTTGGGTCTGCAGCGGATGGGATTTTAGGCCTTGACGGATCGTCTGGTTGCGTACCATGTCTCTTCTTGTTACTTCAACCACTTTCCTCAGATACCTCATTTCTGAGGTTTGGATCTGGCTTTTGTGGGTTGTAGTCATTGCCCACGACTCGCATCCATATGTCAAGGCTGGGACATAGGTGGAGCGGTATACAGCCATCTTCGTTTTCTTACCAACCTCTTTCTTGCTGAGGAATCCACGATTTATGGCCTGAAAAAGTCTCCCAGCCGCTGCTTTTCGAGTGGCCAACTCTTCTTTGATGCCTCCCTTTCGGTCTATAATAGCTCCGAGATATTTAAAGTGGTCGACCTGCTCCAGGACCTGTTCTCCCAACTTAATCTGATGTTTTCTTTCTTCTCGTGATATCAACACAGGTAAATTAAGTTTTATGTTAAGTTTATTTATCATAAAGAAAGCTTCACAACATCTATTATCAAAAGATCAAATATAAAAAATCATAGGTTACAGAATTAATAAAGACATAGACACATAATTGCAATTCCCTCTGTTGAGACAAGATCCCGTTAGAAGAAGTTATTAACCCCCAAAAGGTCAAAAGATTAGCACTATGGTATAGGATTTGACTATACTGTAAAGAACAGAGTTTCTCTAATTTAATCTATTCTGAAATGAACAGTATTAGTGTTAAGTCCTTTTTGCGCGTGTAATTTAAATGTTGAGCACGTCTAAGAAAATATATATGATTAATTATTTACGCGCTGTCATACACGATGTTGAACACAAAAGCGCAACGCGGTGCGCTCGGTTTTGTTGAAAAGGAACAATTACGTTATAAAGACAGATGCCTAATGGCTATGACCTCAGATGGTCGTCTTTGAACGGAGCTGATTGTAAGTCTTGCATAAATTGTGGGAAGCATTCATGAAAATATACTACTCGTCAGAAGTCAAGGGCCACTTAGAAAAACCTTGGTTGAAACCATAAAACAAATCTGATATAAACGTAATTGGTATCAGTCAAAACGGCATTTATTGAATACCAAATTGACATGTCACGTAAAGAAATGGAAACCCACATTCAAACGCAATGAAGCTGTGAAGTGTGTCACCCACCTTTTCAAAAGTCACACAATAGATATTGGACAAATAGACATTTCAAAATCGGGTATGACCACCGTTTGCAGCAAGGCATTCAAGACAGCGTAGACGCATCGAGTCCACAAGGGTCCGAAGAGTATGTTGAGGAACAGCTTGCCATTCCTGAAGCAGAAATGCAGTCAGCTGTGCAACATCCATTGGCAGGGGGTGATTTGTTGACAATCTTCGACCAAGGACATCCCAGAGGTGCTCAATCGGAGAAAGGTCAGGTGAATGAGCTGGCCACGCCATCCTGATGATCCCATGTTGCTGAATAAACTCATTCACCACACGAGCTCGATGGGGTCGAGCGTTATCATCTTGGAGGATGGCATTACCACCTATGGCCTCCAGAGCAGGCTGAACAATTGGTCTCAAGATTTCGTTCTGGTATCTTGGGCCGGTCAAGTTGCCTTGGATGATGTAGAGTGGGGTCCTGCCGTGTCTGTAGAAGCCTCCCCAGACTATGACAGAACCCCTACCATAACGATCCACCTCTCGAATTGTGTCATCAGTAAATCGCTCTCCTGGTCGTCTCCAAACTCGAATCCTGCCATCATTGAATGACACAGTGACGCGAGATTCATCAGTGAAGAGAACTTGACTCCATTGTTGCCTTGTCCATCGGATGTGCTCGCGACACCAAGCAACACGGGCTCTGCGATGAGCAGGAGTAAAAGGGATTCTGACTGTAGGACGTCGAGCAGCCAGTCCAAATTCATGTAAACGTCTGCGAATGGTGCTCTGACTAACATTAACGTTTACAGTTTGTCTCAGCTGCCATCTTAGAGTGGAACAAGTCACTGTTCGATGGCGCAGGGCTGACAACAAGAGGTATCGGTCATCATGTCTATTGGTGCATCTAGGGCAACCTGGCCTGTGGCGATCCTCCACACTTACTGTAGCCTGAAATCTCTCCAAAATTCTTTGAATAGTAGAGTGTGACACTGCAAGCCGTCTAGCAACCTCACGGACAGATAAACCACTTTCAACCCACGCTATAGCCCTCATTCTTTGTAAGGTGTCAAGACTTCTTCTCGGTGGCATGGTTTTTGCAAGTGCTGAAACTACCTTATGTCTGCTGATTGTAAAACAAATTAAGAGTGAACTCTGTTCACGAAAAGTCGCCATTGCACGTGGAATGTCAATCAGCACAATTACTTCACCTGTTTGGTTGTACGGAAGTTTGAAAAAACAGATTAAAAATGTGAATTTATGGTCAGCAAACCAAATTGCACGTGATCACCATGGTTGTCGGTGAGTTGTTTTTATGCTTAATGTGCATAGAGGACTGTCAGAGGAAGATATTGCACCCATTTTTACTAAAAACTTCCTTCATTTAATTATTCTATGCGCTTATATAAAAGTGTATTGAAAATAATAGGGTGGCCCTTGACTTTTGACGAGTAGTATATATTATAAACTTCCTTGTATGGAGTATCTACGTTAGCCAGTACAGGGATCGTTTGCATATTATATATTATGCTATTTTCGTCATTGCCAAGATCTGGCTGAACTTCGACACACATAGGCCATGTCGTGTCGCTAGTGGGTTCCAGATCCTACCAATATTATCGGGATTATTCTTCAATATATTTAGAGGGTTATACAATAAAACCCCTGTCGTTTATACAAGCTCTGTAATGAAAGCCATGGTAGAACTACTTGCCGTAAAGTTCATCACCGTCCTTGAAGGGTCGGCCGTTATAGAATGTCGATCAAATCCATGATCAAAGTTATATGAGAATGCAATGAACTATGATGTCTCGATGTTATAACCTAAACTATTGATAGGAAAATACTTAAGAGATCTAATGTTCACAGTGTCAGTAGCTGGTAAATTTGATACTTGAAGAGAAAATGTCAGGTATGTAAATCTCTCGGGATAAAATTCCTCGTCACACCACAGTGATCGGTAGTTGGGAAATGTTAGTGTTTGATATTTTTCGCTACTGCGGGCTGAATGAATGTGAAAATGGGAAAAGAAATCTGGATATCTATAGGTCCAGTTACAATTTATTCTTATAAGTTTTTTTGTTGGTACCCTCTCTCTTTCTGGGTAAACCAAGAGGCCAAACAGGTCAACCTTGAAGACCCGCTATTTGCATAAGAATGTTTGTTTTGCGTCTATTGAACTTAGACCCGTTTTCTCAGATTTATATTGAAGCCGCTGGTAGGTTTTGGGTTGTGATCCGTACTAGATTTTAGGAAGAAAATACATTTAATCACAATATCAGTATCTATCCTAACCCGCGTAACGGTATAATTTAATATTCACTCGGCTATAAGATTTGGTTAGAAAACACAAGTGTAACGCTTATCTTATCGTTCTTATTAACCCGTGAAATGAATTCTAGTCAATTACAAAAATTACTCATAATGAATTAGAAATAAATATATATTTCGTCAGTACTCATAATGAATAGTGCATTTACTAGTCAATTAAAATATCTCTTACTGGTTAATAGCAATTAATTAAATTTACGTTACCGCTGGAAGAATTAGCTATAAGTTATTTTAATCTGCTAGCCAATTTAACACAGTAAATCCTAGTGAAATATAATGACGAACTTAACAATTAAATCACTCAGAATGCTAGTAAATATAGTTACCGCAACACAGAAAAAGAAACAATCTCCAATCGAAAATACTAAGAACAATGGTCTAGGATTCAAAGCTAGATGTTCTGAAATTCTGCGGCTACTAGATAAATGATTTTAAATGCTGGAGTATATATATATATAAAATGGGTTTACAATTCGCTAGTACTTGCTACATATAACGCCTTCGCCCAGATTTTGGAGAATTCTTCGGTCGAATCCTGAATCAAAGCTATTTTTCACACTTATGCCGACTGCAGACTCTTCGCTAGCGAACGAACTCGCTTTGATCTGGCGTCTCTCACTGTAGCTAATTAAGTTCCGAACAAACGGATGTGGGGGGGTGGGGGGTAACTGCGATTATCTCCCCTTTCCTCAGATTAATTCCTCCTGACCAATGTCTACCGAAAGTACGACTTGACTTATCGCCCTTGATTTTCTTCAATTTTCTTCGTACTTTAATTATGATGATTATTGCAAATGTAATATTACTTTTATAATGATAAATGCCTTAATTATGCTTAAAGTAAATGTGAGGATGAAAGGATATAGTATATATGATGAGAGAGAGAGGAAGGGCAGAATGTCAGACGGGCCTGCGTGCCCAATTCTTAACCCTTTGAAAATAAAGTTCGTTCGTTCGTTCGTTCGTTCGTTCATTAGCTTATCTCCCCCTTTTCTCTCGCTACGTGCATCATAGTCTGGCCTGTCACTATTACAACGGTTGCCCAATCGCTGGCGTTATAATACAGTTAACAGCTCTGTACTAGCTAATAGGTCTGTTTATAAACATTCCTAGTGCCTGTAAGACAATAGAGAAAAGAAAAAATAGGCGTGGCTACAATTATGAGTTCGACAGATATAGAAGTACGAAGGTTCTGCGTTAACAAAACGTGCATAACTAATAAGGAAGCAAGGTGGGAGCAAAACGTGTCTGTGTATGTAATCTATTTACATAACTCTGTCACAGTAAGCTTTTGGTCAAATGTCACCCCAAGATAGGTGGGGTAGCTTTCTTCCTTGATCATGGTTGTCCCTAGGTGTATGTTAGCTGCTTTGTCCTTGGGGGAGAGGGAGAACAGCGTTGTGGAGGTTTTGTCTGTGTTTATTGTGATAAGCCATTTCTCTGCCAATGACATTAGCATGTCTGTTGCCTGCTGCATTCTATAATTTGCTGTGATGACGTATTCATCGGCGCACCAGAGTACTAGGTCGTCTGCTTATAAGGCAGCTTTCACTCCAGCGTGGAGATCGTTTACCAGGTCATTGATGTAAACAAGGAAGGGTGGTGGAGAAATTACTCTTCCTTGAGGTGCCCCCTGATAGAGCAACACTTTTCTGCTCTGCAGACCATCAAGAGTGACTCTAGTTCTCCTGTTGTGCAAGTATGACTGGATCCATCTTATGTTGTCCTGGATTCCACTTCTCATAAGTTTTGCAATAAGGCCATCTTTCCACACCTTGTCAAAGGCCTGCTTGAAGTCGACCCAGATCGTTAGGACCTTTTTCTGCTCCCGAAGGCATCTTCTACTGCTTGAGGCAAGTAGGTAACTTGGTCTACTATTCTGTAGCATTCTCTAAAACCAGCTTCCTCTGGCACCAGGATCTGATCAGACTCTAAATACCATTTCAATCTGTGGGTGACTATTCGCTCCATAGTCTTCCCAACACAGCTTGTGAGACTGATTGGCCGGTAACTTGCAGCCTCGGTCTTACATTTCCCTTTCTTTAGTATGGTATTGTGATGGCTTCTCTCCATACTTGGGGTACCGTTCCTTTCAACCAGCTGTGGTTGAATATCTCAAGCAGTTTTGTCTTTGCTGCTGAGCTCAGATTTACTAGCATTTCGTTGCTGATTTTGTCTGGGCCGGGTGACTTTTGAAACTTAAGCTTGGAAATAGCCTTCTGTAGTTCTCCTAGTGTGATGGGTTCCCTCATTGGGGCAGGAGTATCTGTCTGTCCCATGGTTGCCAGTATTTCTTTTCTTATCTCTCTCTGATGATCTATGTTAATGGGTAAGTTGCTTTCTGAACTGTATCTTCTAGCAAACAAGTCTGCAGCTTGTTTTCCTCTGAAAAGTTTGCCACCTTCATCCAATGTGATAGTCTGCCTAGGTGAGGAACGCTCTTCATTTAGAGACTTGACTAATCTCCAAAGTTTCCTGCCGTCTTTCTCAAGGTTCAGCGATGCCGTTTTAGTTCTCCAGCTTTTCCGTTTTTCTTCTAGCTTTGTTCTCTGAAACTCTGCTACAGCCTTTTTCCATTTGTTGTGAGTTTCAAGTGAAGGCTGAGACTCTGCGTCCTTTCTAGCTTTGTCCATAGCTTCCTGACGTTCTTGGAGTGTGCTGGACCAGTATGGTATGTAGTTACGCCGGCATCCTTTGGGAATGGTTTCTTTTGCAGCTTGTAGTATGCATCTGTTGAAGTCTTTTACCACTTCATTAATGTCTCTGTTCTGTACCTTGAGGGTAGACAGCAGCGTGTCACCTGATGCCTGAATAAACCCCAGTTGGCTTTTTTGTAGTTCCATCTTGTAATGGCTGGGCCTGTACTGAGAGTTGCACTCTGGACAGTAAGAAAGATAGGGCGATGGTCGCTTCCTCCTAGTTGGTCTCCTACTTCTCTACTTATCAGTCCAGCTATATCTGGGGTGGCGAAGGCAAGATCTGGTGTTAAAGTTGTGTGCCATCCTCTGGAGTAGAAGGTAGGAGTATCTGTGGCTTTATTGACTAGGATTAGGGAGTGGTCATCTTGCCATGTTTCAACCTCTTCACCCCTGTGATCTAGATGGTTATAGCCCCAGCTCTGGGAGTGGCTATTACAGTCTCCAACTGCTATAAAGTTGGTGGCCGGTACCTGTATAGAGCTGAGACTTAGGGGTTTGTTGTTTGGACAGTAATAGTTCAGAAGTTCTATTTCCATCGTGTCTACCTTTAGCTACAACAGCTGATATTCTGCTCCGTCCATGTAGGTTTTCCTTTCATGTGCATGAATGTTATTCCTTACAAGATTAAGTACTCCTCCTTTTCGTCTGTCGGATCTGAATCATTAGTATCCCCTTATTTTAACGGTTTGATCTACTTTCAAATGAGTCTCTCGAGTACAGCAAACACTGACTTGCTTCTCATACAAGACGTTTTCCAGCTCCGTCTTTTTGCTGTAACCAGCCTGCTTGCTGTTCACTCCCTCTACATTCCAGTGCATTATGACAAGTGGCACTCTGGGTTTCTTATTGACAATACTTGCCAAATTCCATATCACAAACCTCTGACATAGCAAATGCATTTAAGCAAAAATCATAAGCATTGATTTAATCGAATAAAATTTGGTTTGATTAATTAATTGATTACATTTTTTTTTTAAATTATAAAACAAAAATCGATTAATTAATCGTTAAAAATTCCAGCCGTTATATATATATATATGGTACCAGCCCAATGACAGTCGAACACCTGCTGCAATACTGCCCAACCTACAGTAATGAACGGAGTAGCATATGGCAACAACCCACTTCTGTCAACGAAAAACTGTTTGGAGATGTTGGGAGCCTTGGGTTGACTACTGCCTTTATTAGAGTCATAAATGTGGAAGTCTGAAGGCGAACGAGGAAGAAGAAGAAGATATATATATATATATATATATATATATATATATATATATATATATATATATATATATATATATATATATATATATATATATATATATATATATATATATATATATATATATATAACATAATAGCCCCTTCAGTCATAACTGTAGTGCGCACGCGTAGTAATTGGGTCAAGCAAATAACACACGCGATGGATGCTCTAGAAGGAGCGAAAACACAAATATAAAACACAACTATTTCTAGGCTTTACTGTGGCCCAGTAATATATCTTCCTCTTGAAGATGTTGCGGGAAAAAGGCAGTGAACCACGGAGACAATGGCGATGACAAGATGGCGCTGTTAAACGACAGACGCCATAACGATTACAAGATGGCGCGGCTACATAATTTCGGTAGTGATCTGTGTTTTATGGTGACCTCATGCACAACATCACACTAGTCTCATTGGAAGACATGTATGAGAGTGGATGTGTGTGTAATAGTGGGATGTTTCAGGTAGCGTGGAAGAACGGACTGTTTGGCAGGTGAGAGCACGGTGTTTCTCATTAATTATTTATTATGATTTTAACTAGTCAGTGCTTTGTTTGTGTTTCAGGTTAGGAATTGAGCACTGGCTGGGTGTTTTGTTTCATGTGGTTTACTTTATAACGTTTGCTTTATGTGCTTGTTGTCGCTGATAGGGTTGTGTGAATAAATACAGCCCCTGCCTTAGAATCAAGAGTTTTATTGTTGTTCGGGTCGGTGCGGGTGTGCATGAAAGTGATCACATATCACAACATAATCATCACCTTCGCCCACCCTATCACACACACACACACACACACACACACACACACACACACACACACACACACACACACACACACACACACACACACACACACACACACACATATATATATATATACTAACATAACAGCCCCTTGAGTCATAACTGACTATGGGAATGCGCCCCTGAGGTGACAGCCCTCAGCTGCTTATTTTCCTGATGTTTTCTCCTCTCTTCGGCTTGTTGTGTGAGCTTCTTTTCTCCCAATCTGAGGTGGCGTCGTAAATAGCATCGCCACATGGTGCGATCGGCAGCTTCATCCTCCCACGTTGCTGGATTTATTTCCAGTGCCCTCATATCTCTCTTGCACACATCTTTGAACCTCAACTGCGGTCGCCCAACTGTTCTTTTGCCATCTGCTAGTTGCCCGTAGAAGATATCTTTCAGGATGCGACCATCTTGCATGCGGCGGACATGGCCAAGCCAGCGTAGTTTGCGCTGTCTAAGCAGTGTATACATGCTTTGAAGGCCAGCACGTGACAACACCTCGACATATACGAGTATATACATCATGATATATATATATATATATATATATATATAAAACCATGATGTGTTATTGTGAAGTAAATGTAGCAGTACCAGCAATAAGAGTACCATTAATAGCAGAAATAACAGTTGGAGTGGTAGTTATATATGGTTGAATCACAGAATACGGGGATACACGCCGGTTTCGCCCAATTGGCTATCGATAAGTACCTGAACTCCCGATTCATACAAAACAAAAAACAGGTCAATGTAGTTCCATAGCAGATACTGCCGTAGCGGACTGAAATGTTCACCATACTAGGTTGTTTTTTTGTTAGGTAGGGTGACAGTTCCCTTTCTTGCTGCCTTTGTCTACCCTAACTCAGGAGTATAGCCAAGAATCCATTTACAGCTGGGTTTACTTAAGAATGACGCTGCCAGGTTTTGATCTCGGAACCTGGTAATTGTGTCGCTAGAGGAAAGTTCGACAACAGCTTAGTTAGTAGGACGCTTTCCCGATTCATAGATTCCCTAATTCATTTAAGTCTAAAATACTTCGGCTGGTCCGAAATTCTGCTCATCGGAAGTTTCTATCAAAGAAGACTTATGGCCGGGACCTGCAAAATTGCTTCGACTTAACCGAAATTCTGCTTAAGCGAGTTCCGCCATATCCGTAATGCACAGAAATGATTTTTGAAAAAGTTCGACAGACAGTATGGGGTTGTGGTTAAGATTAGCACTAGCTAATTTTTGTTCTGACATTTATTGCCGCTTATTAATATGCTAAAAGAAAACAAAACGCTGGAAGCATGGTTACGGTAGCCGGTTCAAGCGTTAGGATTTAGGATTAGACTTAGGGTGTTGATCAATAACCAGTCGTGTTTTCTCGAATTGTGATTCAATCATTGTATGTTTGTTATTGTTTTAGCTAGTATCACATACCTTAGTGTTCTCTGTTCCAAACATCGGTTTGAATAACACGCTGGAGTACACAAAATACCAACCAGAGTGGATAATTTGCAGGCCATCTTTCATAACCGTCACATCTCTGAAGTGTGTGAATTGATTTGTATCTGTCGGATCGACATTCAGTCGACACTTGCTGGCTGTACCTTTAAAAAAGCAGAATGATGGAAGATAATAATAATAATAACAATCTTCTTCTTCCTATTCTTCTTCAACTTCTACTTCTTCTTCTTTTTTCTTCATCTTCTTCTTCTTCCTCTTCAACTTCTTGTCGTTTCTTCTTCTTCTTCTGCTGCTTCGTTTTCTTCTTTTTTTTCTACCTTTCTTCATATTCTTCTTTTTATTGTGTTTCTTCTATTCGTTTTCTTCCTTTTTTAAATCCTTCTTCTGCTTCGTTTTCTTCCTCTGTTTCTACTTTTATTTTTATTATATTTATAATGATTTTCTTCCTCTTTTTCTTCTCTTATTCTTATTTCTATCTTTATCCCTTTTCTTCTACTGAATCGTCTTCCTCCTTTTCTTCTTCTTGTCTTTCTTTCTCTTCTTTTTTCTTCTTCGTTCTCTACATCTGCTACATTTTCTTCTTTTTGTTCTTCTTCCTCATTCTCTTACTCTTCTTTTTCTTTATCTTCTTCTTCTAGTTTTTCATTCCTCTTCTTCTTCTGAATGCCAAACCTCTCATTGAAATAACCGTTTTTATTGAAAATTGTCTGTTTTATGTCAAATTCAGGCACTGTGTATATATTTGACTTTGGATGTCATCAGAGTTCTGAAATAAATGTGTACCACAGCAGGCGGGCTTTAGGCAGTGTTACTCTATCGAAGATCAGGCAACTAACCTTTCCCAAGAGATTGAGGATCCGATCCAAGATAAGAAACTGGTACTAGCAGCATGAATAGATCTAAGAAAAGCATTTGACAAGGTTTGGAAAGAAGGGCTTTTGAAGAAACTGAGAAACTGGAGAGTGAATGGCAGGATGTACAAATGGGTGGAAGCATACTTGCATAAAAGAAGAGCCCGAGTACAACTACATGGTCTCAAGAGCAAGAAAATTCTACTGCGTCATGGCATCCCTCATGAAAGGGTTCTGTCCGCCACACTTTTCCTAGTCTACATCAACGACCTGGTTGCTGAACTACCACATGGATTGAAAGTGGCAATGTACGCTGATGACCTGGTAATATGGTGCACAGATGAGCATGCAACAGTTGCCACCAAACTGCTACCAAGAGCTATAGATGCCTTAACCTCATGGGCAAATAGATGGTGTTTCAGCATCAATACAGATAAGAGCAGCACTACGCTCTTCACCCTCTCTCCAAAACAGAAAGCTGGTGTCATCAAGATAAATGGAGAGTTCCAGAGAGAAGATAAACAACCCACCTATCTCGGAGTTACATTCGATGATAGGCTGACATGGAAGGAACACATCAACAAGGCAGCAATAAAAGCCAGGAGGAAGCTAACCATCCTGAGAAAACTAAGTGGAACCACATGGGGAGCCAGCGGGAAAATACTTAGTAAAGTTTACCAGCAGGGCTTACGACCACACCTGGAATATGAGTCAGCTGCGTGGTGTCCAGCATCAAACAAAACATTACAAGAGCTAGATAAGGTGCAAAACCAGGCGCTTAGGGTCATCACGGGGGCAATGAAATCAACGCCTATAGTGGAGATGGAGAAAATTGGGACGATACAAGCACTGGGAGAACGCAGAGACATGAAAGTGCTAACACAGGCAGAAAAGTTCCTCTGTATGCCAAGCCATCCAATGAAGGACAGATTCCAAAACCTAGCAATGGGGCGATTGAAAAGAAGCAGTTTTATCCACCAGGCCAAATGACTTCGTAGACAAACCTTAGACTTGCCTGAAGTTGACAGCCCCCTAAAGTCTGTGCCAGAACAAACCCCTTGGAGAGAGGAGACGGGACTACAAGTATACATCCAGACAAAAGTGAAAGGAATACTTGACAAGGATGAACAGAACAGCGTGCAACGTAGAACAGTCACTCTCAGTTTCCTGGATGATGAATACCCACAGGACCTCTGGGTCTGAGTATACACGGATGGGTCAGCACAAAATACATTTCTGTGTGCACTAGGTTAATTTTTTTTAATGTCCAAAAACTGGGTCACTTTAACCCGCACGTGAAAATTGCCATTGTTGCTGCAAAAACTTGTCGTTTTTGCAACACGCCCCACTAGTTCAAAAGGTGAAAAAGTGAGTTGAATTTCTTTTTGTTAGTAAGTCACACAATATTAAAAACACTTGACTGATCTTTTTCCACGGATGAATCAACTTTATTTGGTAACAAATTGTTTACACCTGGTTGCATTTAATTGGTCCATAGAGGAGTTTTTCTTGGTGGCCCTTAATTTTTGTCCAGTAGTATAGAATACCCAAACAACACTAGGGATACGGTCAGAGTACCAAAGTGGAAATTCTGTAACAACTATGATGCAGAAATCCAGGCAATCAAGGTGGCAACCGAGAAACTGTTGAACACCAATCTCGGTCCACAGACTATGGTATTCCTGACAGATGCAAGATCAGCACTTCGAGCACTTCAGTCCAGAAAATTACCAGGTATACAAGCCTTACTGTCTGAACTGTGCAACCAGCGCAAGGTCTCCGTGCATTGGATACCGGCTCACTGTGAAATACCAGGAAACGAAAGCAGACCGACTGGCCAAATAAGGTGCTGCAGACGAGCAACCGGTTGTACCAGTTACGTAACATCAGAAGAAACAGATGATCAAATCAATCAGAAAGCCACTGTCACGGGATTGCCTCCCCTTGCTTTGCAGTAGTGGTACACTAATGGTCAAAACGCAAGCGTATCTAAAAGTAGGTCGTCCAAGGTATCTATCTTCGCGCAAGATTACTCTTGGCAAAGATGTAGATAAAAGATAAACGGCGCTTCTACCGTAAAGCAGCCTTCACAAGATATTCCCAGAAGTCAAAAACAAACGCTGCTTAAGGACTGAGCAAATCTGTTAACTTATTATCTGGTCCGTCGCCTTTTGTAAAGGTTATGCAATAGTTCTGGCCCGTCAAGCCCCCAGTTGGAGTAATCCAACGAATGCCCTCTCATAAGTATTGGCTAAAAGTAATGCCTCGTAATTTTTAATTTCATTCAATAGGCAAGAAAACAGATAAAATTCACACTGAAATGTAGCCCCAAGTCTGAACTTCAAAAATTTATTTCTCAGTGTAGTCTCCGTTATTTGTTACAGTTTTTGTCCATCTTCTCACAAGGGCATGTATCCCAACACGGTAAAAATTTGTGTCCTTTTTCCTAAACCACTGGCGTACGGCGCGTTTAAGGGTCTCGGTGTCCTCAAAGTGATGTCCGCGAAGATCTTCTTTCAGTGGTCCAAACAGATGGAAGTCAGAAGATGCAAGATCGGGACTGTAAGGGGGATGTGGTAATAATGTCCACCCAAATTCTGCAATCGCATCAATGGTGCGTTTAGCGGTGTGTGGCGTGGCATTATCGTGCAACAGTAGTGCAGTTCTCTGATCTTTTAATGGGTAAAGTCGCCGGAGACGACCTCTAAGCTTCTTCAAAGTTTCAATGAAACGATCTGCATTCACCGTGTTTCCCTGTTCCAAGAAGTCGAGAAGAATCACGCCCTTCTCATCCCAAAACACGGAGGCCATAACTTTCCCTACAGATGGTGAACTTTTGAACTTCTTTCTTGTCGACGATGTTGTGTGATGCCATTCCATTGACTGTCTCTCGGATTCTGATTAAAAAAAATGAACCCAAGTCTCATCACCTGTCACAATATTCGATAAAAACTCTTCTCCTTCAGTTTCGTAACGGTGCAGGAGGTTGATGGCTATGGTTTTCCTTGTTTCTTTATGTCTGTCTGTCAACATTCTGGGTACCCACCGTGCACAAACTTTTGAATAACCCAGGTCTTTAATGATGTTCTGGACACTGTCTTTACTAATGGACAACATGGAAGAAAGTTCATCCAGTGTTACCCCGACGGTCACCACGAATGATGCCTTCAACTCGATGAATGTTGTGTGGAGTCACTGCGGGTAGACGGACGGCCAGTCCGCTTTGCGTCAGCCATTGAGGATTGACCTACTTCAGCTTCGTCACAACGATGTACCCAACGTCGGACAGTGCTAACTTCCACTGTTGAATCTCCATAAACATTCTTCAAACGTTCGTGGATACGAATTGGTGTCTCGCCTTCAGCATTGAGGAATTCTATGACATAACGTTGTTTTAACCGAATGTCTTTGGCAGCCATTTTAAAACTGTTACAGTGGTGCCACCTGTTACTGAAATAGGTTGGTAATGCTATACAGTGCAGAAGAGTGTTTGAGGAATCCTGCTAAATTTACAAATTGCGCACCGATGCAGTATTTACATACATAAAAAATAGGAGGCATTACTTTTTGACCTTTCCTCGTGTATATATATATATATATATATATATATATATATATATATATATATTTATATATATATATATATATGTATATATATATATATATATATATATATATATATATATATATATATCATCATGTGACGTATTCTTTCCAGAACGTTGTCTCCATTACAGCTGCTCTGAACGCATCACGATTCTGGGCAAGTCGACCTGCATCAGCCAAAGACAAGTTCAGACTCTCTGTGATGTCTTGGGTCCACCGTCGTCTAGGTCGACCCCTTCCCCTTTTTCCAGGGATCATGCCTTCCATCACTGTTTTTTCCAGACTATTATGTCTTTTTATATGACCGAAAAATTTCAGCTTCCTTATTGCGATGGTATTTAGGAGCCAATGTTCCTGTACGTTTAGTGAGTGCAGTACTTCTCTATTGGTCTTTTTTTCTGTCCAGGGTATTCTCAACATCCTTCTGTAGCATTTCATTTCGAATGATGTAACCTTTTTTGCAACTGTTTTATTGAGTGTCCAAGTCTCGCAGCAGCCGTATGTTGCTACTGGGGAATATACATGCTCTGATCAGTTGTAACTTTGTTTCTTTGCTTGTGCCTTGCCATAGGTTTTTCATCTGTATTAGTTTATGTGAAGCAATTGCAAGTCTTCTTTTAATTTCTACTGCACAGTCGCCAGAGCTGTTGATGATTGATCCTAAGTATTCGAATTCATTGACACTTTCCAGTTCTTCGTTATCAATTTCAATTTCTGGTTTGGTCTTTACTTTGTCTGTTGTCAATACTTTGGTCTTCTTGGTGTTTAGGTATAGATTCTGGGCCTCGCTGTGTTTTTTGGTGGACAGAAGTAATTGTTCAAGTCCTTCTGGGTTGGTCGATAGGAGGACTGTGTCGTCAGCATATCTGATTTCCGGGATCTGGTACCCGCCGATGTTAAATGAGTCAAACTCTGTGTGTTCTTGGTCATCTCTTACGTTTCTCATGATATTCTCGGCATAAATGTTAAACAGGTAAGGGGAAAGGGTACAGCCTTGTCTTACTCCTTTCTGTACTTCAAACCATTCTGATGTTTATATATATAAAGAAAGACTGGCTCATACGTTTGCTTTTGTACATAAAAACTGAATCAACTATTATTGTTTAGCTTAAAATAACAATACAACAAATTTAATAGTCAATTAGTTCAACAAGTTAAAATAATGATTAAATGGGGTGAAAGTTATATTAAATTTTTCCTCATTGAGGTTTTGGTAGGGCGTTAATAATAATAATGTCCGTATTTTTGCTGTAGCGTGTTATATAAAACTTAGCTCCAGCTGCGTCCTGCAGCTGTGGTTTCCGTCACATCGTTTTAGTGATGAGTACACTTCTCCACATAATTCGTCCACTGTAGGCGGTTGGTGGTGATGCTCTTCTCTCACACTAGTGGCGTAGGAACTTTAGTACTTAAGTCTGATGTCTTGTAACCACGAACTGAGACAAATTAGAAAGAAACAATTGTCTCAGTACATTTGTTCTCCGCAAACTAACAGGCCCATTTTCACCAATGTTAACCTCTCAGAAGAATTAAATTCCCGAGCACACAATGCAACTCAGGGAATTTGATGAAAATTCACCAATATCCTTCTGGGACATTCACCAGACTACCTATATACCTCATCATCAGCTTCTATTAATGTGAGGTCCCATTCATGCTGCCACCAACTCCACGTATTACCTGGAAGCGTGTTTTTGAGAGTCTTTGATAGGGTTTGATTTTTTGGTTGTTTGTTGTGCCTTAAGGTTGCAGTAACAGCCTCTGGTACTGGGGTCACAAAAAGAAGTTTATGGTGGGTGGGTCCGGCTTAAATTCTTTTTGTTTCTGGGGTGGGTGTACATGGGGTGAGTCTACTTTGAATGAATGCAGTATTTTGTAATTTATTCATACTTGTATATGTTTACTTGGTCGTCTGCTTTTGGTCGCTGATTAACGTAGTCTCAGTTTGTTCGCTCTTTCTGTTGGGTTTCCTTTCCGCCCCCGCACGATTACTTAACGTCAGAAACAAGGCATTCGTCTCTTTAGCAGTAGTGGTTACATGAGCTCTCAAATGCAAATATTATCGCTTTTTCAATATGTTGGTAATGTTTCCATTCCCAGTTTTTCACTGTGCAATCCCGCACCCGTCCAGCCTCAATATACAAGCCACGGATTGTTTACTGTGTTACAAACAGAAAACCTGTAGAAAACTTTACATTAGTAAATAAATTTGTTTACAAAGCCACACTGCTTGTTTTAAAACCCCCCATTGTGCTGAAAACCAATTAAAACACAAACACAATAACACCACACGAATACACTATTGTACCTATACTGGAATAAGCACGCAAAATCCACTACAATGGGATGGCAACCAGAGTATTAGATTAAAATACCCCACTTACCACAAGAGTATAAGTAACGAGGCTAGTCTTTATACCCCTGTGTACCTTACACTCATATAACCTGAACACTGGAAGGTGCAACACCATTTCACACACTACCAATTACGGATAAACCACACACAAACCACGTTACCCAACACCCTAACCTTTTCTTTTACCACCCCCCCTTTAATCATACAAACCATCACTTCTATACACTATTACATACCCAACCAAACACAATCACCCTATGTTGGGCTACCTCCCTTTATCTCCACTCCCCCCCCCCACACACAAACAACCACCCAAACATAACATCAACTACCCTCACACTATTCCTCTCTCATTCCCTCCTACTCCAAACTACCCATAAACCACACTTTCTTAACCATCTTCTCTCACACTAAAAATCACCAACCCACACACAACCTCATTACTTCTCCTGGCACCGAATAGAATGGGACCGGGACCCCACCCGGGAACCATGGACCCCACAGCCCCATTGGACCCACAGCCACAGATCCCTCAAAATAATGGACGACCCCCCCAACACCACAAAAACCATCAAGTCCCTTGTAATTGGAGAAAGATGCTTGTGTTTTTTCGTAATCACTTAAGGAGAGTTCTGCTCTGTTAGAAATAAAAATTTTTTTCCTCTTATTGACGGGGTGAAAACAGTAGGTCTGGAAACTATAATTCCTTCCGTGTTCCAATCTAAAAATTTCCTCCCTTAAGGGACTCTTTTTTGTGTGACACTATATTTCCTTATGACTTAGACTCCTTGTGATAAAAGAAAAAAGAAGGAAGTCCCCCAAGTTTCTTCCCTAATTTCCCCCCCGGTCAGACGTCCCCCCCACATAGAGTATTCTCCCAAACTTGTATTAAAATATGGGTAAAATGGGTTGCGGAATTGCGTCGTGGTTGTCATTGGAAATTTAAAAAATTGGGGCGGGTTGGTGCGTGCGGGCTGTGTGCGGGGCGGGTTTTACTAACCATACACCCATTGTAACTTTTTTCCTTTACTTTCCAAAAAATTAATTTTTACCTTGTACTTTAATTTTTCCAAACGTTCCCAATACACTACTACCCCCTTTACTAAATACTTTACTACTAATACAATTACACTACTGTACATACTCGATCTGGTACATATTTCACATTTGATTAATTAGTTTGTGGCTTGAAGATTTTCCTAACCTAATCCTCTTTTCCCCTCTTCTTTTTTTCCCTATTGTCCAATATGTCCCTAAACCAATACT